>JAKSZP010012523.1:0-40241 GCA_022478985.1 Massospora cicadina
CCTGTGCACGAAAATGTCAGGAATTTTTATCATCAGTCAAATCCCTCCTGTTAACCCCAGACCCTTTCATAGTTGGCAATATGAACTGTTGGCTAAACACACCAACAGAACGTTGGCCTTCCTCCTCCCATGCCCCCCAGAGTCACGTAGAACTATGCGTTCTAAAGGCCACCCTTGGGTTAATGGATGCGCTGCCACAGTGAGCCCCGCTGCTCAAAAAAATGACGCGACCCCACGTCCACAATGGCCAATTAAGGTCCATGACCCACATAGACCTTATCCTTACACCGGCGAAATTCCAACCTCACATTTCCCACTTCCAAACAACGAAAATTGAATTCTCTGACCACCAGCTGGTCTTGATAACCTACCACCTACCTGTCACAGTGGCTAAGGCCCCACATTGGTGCAAACTCCGCCCTCCTGAACTTGTGTCACCAGGATTTTCCACTTGGGTGGAAGCAGCAACTTTGGCAAAAGAGTTTGTTACACCATTTTGTGTGGACCTCATCTCCAAATGGGCAGCCTTCAAAGAGGATACCATCCGCCACTCTCGCCACCTCTCCTCCTGATGCTCATGAGCCACATCGGCTGTCATCTCACATGCTCTGGCAGAGTTGGCACACCTGGAGTCCAACATCCCAGCCACAGGATACAGCCCTGCATGGGGCCAGAAGTGGGTGGAGGCAGCCACCCACCTCAACGCGCTCAAAAGGCAACACAAACATCAGGTTTGTGTTCAGTACAGGGCCAAACACATTACAGAGGGTGACAAGTGCACCGCATATTTTTTTAAAAAAATTTTGCACCACGCCAGAGTGTGGCCTGCACACAGGTGCGAAGATTGGATGATTCCATTGCGGATATACCAGCTAAAGTTGAAATCAAAATACAAAAGTATTACTCCAAGTTATACCAATCTGATCCAATTCAGCCAGCTTAAGTGGCGGAATTTTTTGACTGACACACATCTGTACCAGTTTCCTGATACCCTGAAATAATGAATTTGATTACTCCAAATAAACTCTGGACAGCCATGCGCGATGCACCAAATGGGAAATGCCCAGGCTCAGATGGCATTCCATATGAAATTTATAAAAAAACCTAAAATATATATCCCCACTACTTCTTGTCTCACTTAACCAGAGCCTTCTAGAAACGCGCCTCCTACCAGGAGGACAAGAGGCCTTCACTGTCACACTCTTCAAGAAAGGGGACAAGCTAGACTTAGCCAACTGGCGCCCCATTTCTTTAACTTACACGGATACAAAAACTTTTAACTAAAATCATGGCTAACCGTTTAGGGATTGTAGCATCTGCCACCAATTTCCCAGAACAATTCGGTTTCATACCCAGAAGGTCGATTTGGGACAACGTACACTCTGTGGTTAACGCATGCCAGTCCACAGCCTCTGGGGCACTTGTATTCTTGGACCAACAGAAGGCCTATGATAGAGTAAACTGGGAATACCTCAGGGCTTGCCTCCTCAATTTCGCTTACCCCTCACTTCATCAAATGGGTAATGCTGCTCACGGAATCTGCAACAATGGCAGTGCGTGGCCCTGGCTTCCTAACGGAAGTAGTCCGCCCTCAAAGGGGCTTACAACAAGGGGACCCCCTTATCCCACTCTTATACAACTTCAGCCTTGACCCACTACTTCAAAACGTGAATGCCCAACTCTCTGGGGTCCATGTACCAGGCCAAGCCCCAGTCAAGATGATGGCGTTTGCAGATGACTGTGTGGTTGGGGTGTCTAATAATAAAGACACACGTGCACTCGAAGCTCTCATCCAGGAGTATTCCCAAGTAAATAATGCTGCACTGAACGCTTCCAAAACTGAAATCATCCTCCTTGGTCGAAATCAAACCTGCTGGGCCCCAGCAACCAGTGCCCAGCCTGGCCCATCTGCTCGCACACGTGCTCGCCCTCCCAGCTCACCCCACACTGCCCCACTAGTGCTCCCCTTCATGCCATGCCCTACCATAGGGCCGGTCCACTATCTGGGCGTGTGGGTGGAGGCAGGCGGGTACGCATCAGCAGTAATGGAAAGTCATATTCTAGACAACGTGATGAAGCGAATCGCCTCCCTCAGAGCCCACCCTACTTCCCTTACTGGCAGGGTTATTTTAGCCAAAGCTATGCTCCTCTCCAAAGTCTGGTTTGGAGCTCACGCCATCCCCTTCTACCCAAGCTTTTTCAAATCCTTGTATGCCCTTCTGCAAGGATGGCTTTGGTCAGGCCGCTCACCACCAGAACAACTAGAGGTCATGTTTGGCCCTCATCATCATGGTGGCATGGGCCTGCTTGACTTCAAAGCCCATGCTGCCAGAATCCTGGGCACCTGGATTGCGGTCATCACCGCCCCTACACTCCCCTCCCAACACTGGTCCCACGTGGCCCACTCCAACTTCTCCTGAGCCTTGGGCCTCAACAATCCATCAAACCCCCACTCCCAGATGAAATACCTGGATTCACACCCATCGGCCACAGGTCCTCACGGGACTAAAACCCACTACAAACGAATCCTCCTTCCATGTGGAGCGCTGAGTGGAGAATTTGTATTATCAGACACACAGCCCAGAGAGGCCTCCCCTCTCCTCAGTTCACACAAGAGGTACAGGGGCTACCCATCCAAGATGGCGTGATCCCCACATGGCCCCATATCCTATTCAGGGTGGACTACCTGGACATGATGGACATCCCTTATTCCAAAGAGACCCAAAAGACTATCTGGAAATATGCACACCATCCTCTGTTGCAACCTCAAGTCCGCTCCCATGTGTGGCGCTGCCTGAGGTGGGTGTATCATACGGCTGAGCGCTCTAACGCTTTACACTCATCCTGAGTCGTGTGTGGCCAGTATGGAATGCTGTTCCACCGCCTGGAGAAGTGTCCTACCTCTAAAGTGATATGGCGCGAAGTTTAACGTCTGCTGGGCCAGGATTAAACACATCCCTTCAGTCTGTCAAGAGATATGTTTGCTTTATCAATGGCCTCCCCCATTCCACCCTCCCTCTGTGCTCTGGTAGTTGCAATCGCCATGTGGACTATCCACACGATTGTCTTGGATGCCATCGCAGGCTCCACCCCCGCCCTCCCAGAAGTTGTCCACAGATTCCAGTCTCATTTGGTGGACCACTTTCAGGCGTGGATGTTTGGATACCTCCCACCGCATCGCTGACAGCTGGTCTCCTCCTGGTTCCCAGTTTGGTTCATCAACTCAGACCCTTTCCTCCACATGTGTTCAATTGTGGCTACGGCCCCTTCACACGTTCCCTCCCCCTCCCCATAAGTGGCGTTCCCGCTGGCAACAAGAGATAGCTTCGCTTCCCTGGGGTGCCTTCCCTGTTCTAAGTTTTGTTTCCTTTGGGTCAAATTTGGAAGTGCCCATCCCATAGTCAGCCTTCCTCGCAATAAATTTACATGGTATGCCAGGCAAACCTGGGCTGAACAAGATAATAAATTGTGCTTTTTACTAAATTTTCACCTTTACACTCTGCACAGCATTCTAGCGTTTACTAGATGTTAAAATGCAATGACTACAAATGATAGTATTTCTTGAGATGCTCCTTTACCTTCTAAAACCCACCATGCCCTATGGTCTAATGGTAAGCCATTATGATCTCTTTATCAGGCTGATGGTTGCGGGAATATATAATTTTTACCTTCAATGGTCCTGTAAATTGTCCCATTCTTGATTACTGTAGCTTTTAATAAGTCTATTATTAACTTTTGGAATGATTCTGTCTCATCTTGCCAAAGTTTAACTGATTATATTCTTAAACAATTTATCATCAGCCAAACTAAGCATTGCAATATTGTTGAGATGGGATAGGCATTCAGCGTTCTGATGCTTCAACTATGTTTGATGCTCAATCATGTAATTCTAGGCTTAAAGCTTTAACTCCCATCAGGCTAATTCGACCTCAGATTCCCTTAAGTTGTTCAACCATCTTATGGAGTCATGGTCATTAACAATAGTAAAGTGAGTTCCATAAAGATAAACTAAATTTTCTTATAAGAAGATATGACCGCCAAGCATTCCCAATCTTTCACAGAATAGTTTCTCTCATGAACTTTAAGGTCCTACTATCAAAAGCAACAGGATATTCTTCATCCTAATCAATCTGAGATAACATGCTACATTAACTGCCATTATTGATGCAAAGCATGGACAATAAAAATTAAATTTAAAGTCTGGATATCATATGATGGGGGCCACCATTAGTGCCAACAAAAGCTGATCAAATGATTCTTGACCAGCCAGATTCTAGTCAAAATGTGACCTTATCCTTGATTAAATGGAAAAGTGGTTTTTACTTAAGCTGTGAAAGATGTGGAATTATTAAAATAGTAACTGATCATGCCTAGGATAACTTGGATGTTGCGCATTGGCTCAGGTCATTTCATTATAAATATTGTATAAAATTTAGATTTTTGTGGCTGAAGACACATTTTTTTCAAAAACAAAGTCAAGAAGTTCCAGCTGATACTTAAAAAACTGGCACTTTTTAGGCTTGATTCTTATGTTTGCAGCTGCTAGCCTTCTAAAAACCTCCTCTAGGTGTTCCAGTTAGTCATTAAAATGTGACTAAAAACTTTGATGTCATTAAGGTACAATATTACATATGCAGCTTTAAATCCCCCATGATTTTATCCGTGGCTCTCTGGAATGTAGCCAGGGAATTGCACAGCCCTTGAGGCTATATTGTCAGCTGAAATAGGCCCTCTTAAGCTATGATTGCACACTTTTAGAACTCTTCTTCAGGTATATTTATTTTCCAATACCCACTAAAGAGGTCTATTAATCAGAAAGAATTTCATTCACCCTATCATGTCCATGGCACTTTAATCGGTGGTAAAGGATATGAGTCCTTTTTTGTGATTTTGTTTAGCTTCCAGTATTCAATGTCAAATCAATTACTCTCATCTTTTTTAATGAAGTTGACACTTCTAAAAAATTTTGATGACACTAGTATGCCACAATTGAAAATATTTTATATCTCTTTTGAAACAGCTTCTTCTGATTCTTTTGAGCATCTAATTGGACGTAATAAAATTTATTTGTTATCTACAGTATTGATAGCGTAAATGCTCCCCCTAGCACTTCCTAGGTTAAAATCAACTTGCGTGATTATTTCTTAATATTAGGAAATAACTCTTGATCTTAACTCATCTATAGTTTGGTCAGGTTACTCAAATTGGCCATTGGGATAAGATTATATTGCTAAATATATCTTTAATGGAAACTACAAATTCATTGAGAGTTCTAAAATAGTGAGACAAGTTAACTTTCATGTTAGGGAATAGATAAAGAAGGCTATTATCTGATGTCACTTAATTAGAAAAGGACTAATCTTGCAGGTTTGCACATAAAATATGGATCTATATGACTGGAAACGATAATGCAGGTGTAATGTTTGGCTTAAATTGTGATTTGGATCGTGTTTAATATACTTCACTGTAAAGGCAATCTGTAATTATAAATGGTAGTTTAGTATGGATGTCCACGTGAGTTACGGCTAATATGGTAACTTGCTTATTTGACTTAAAAGGGATACCCTTTGTCTCATTGATCTGCGTGATCATTGATTTAATCTTGGATCATGCTTTGACATATTCAATTGGTATTAAACCATCCTTGTAGGCCAGATTTATAAATACACTTGGTTTCTTTTCAACTAATCCAGCTATTTTATAGTATAGAGGGAAAGTTTTCCCAATAATGTTGAGAGAATCATCTTTGTAACTCATAACTCCAAATCTTCTTGGGAAATTGTACCAATTAGAATATCATGTTTGTATTCAGCAATACTATGGCAGATTCTGGCACTATGATAGATCTGTAAGTAGATGTAGGTACTATATGATTAAATAGCTTAGTTTTATGAGCTCCTGCTATGCCATATTCCTGACAATGGGCATAACTGGAAGCAATCTTTAACTTCCTAACCCGTTTTGTACTAATGATATTGATAGGAGCTCTACTATCAAAATGTACCAAACTCAGACTTTGTTCATGGCTATATACACATAATAACACTCAGAATAGTTTCAGATGTATATATTAGGTGAATACTATGGGTGTTGCCAAATTATAGGTTTTATCCCGTACTTGAGCAGATATATGGAAAGTTATTTGGCAAGGTCTTCATCAGAATTGCCACTTGTATATCCTGGAACAGAGGCAGATTGGCAGAGCATTCAGTATGAAGGTCTAACCATGATCAATACTTTGTTTTTTAAGGTTTAGATTTTTTTTTCTTGATCTCTTTTGGTAATTTTTAAAAGCTTAGTTTCTTTTACTTTGGCCCAAAAAGTAAACATAAGTACATAAGCCACAGTATGATGGAGCTTATTTTTTGCCACATCATAGGCCATAATGAACTTGCCAGGATCAGGTGAAATGGTTTGATAAACATTGGTAGATTTATAGCATTCTTCATCTACTCCAACTGTTCTTTACTCTTATCGTTATTGTTTATTTAAAGCACAAGATTGACCCTGGGCTTCTTGTCTGACCGTCTGTAGCTTTGGCTAACCAAATTTCCTTTTTGACCACAGTTGTGGCATGGTTTTTGCCCTTGCTGCTGTTTTATTAGTTTTTATGATTCATGTTTCATGGATTAATCCCTTTTTTGAACGTATTGTTATTTTTAACCCAAAAAATCAAAATTTGCTGATCTTTGGGCCTATTAGGGGCCTCAAAACTTCTGGTACAGAAACTTAAGTAATCAGTAAGCCCTTGATTATCCATTTTTTAATTAAATGTTTATATCATGACATGTTGTAAGTCATAATAGGGCTTGACTGCATTTTCCATTGCAATCTTTGCGCCAAATTTGGTCATTGTGTTAGACCCAATTAAGACATATGCCTAGTAATAGAACCTGTTGGTGGAGTCTTTTAAAGCCTCATTTTGCTTTAATAAATATTTAAGAGCTCAATTTTCTAAGCCTCTAATCTTTCATTATCCTAAAATTCTTGTATCACTGCGTGCAAAGAATATATATATAGAACTATTCATTAGCCAAATAGGACATAATGTGGTTGCGACTGTGATAGTAAAATGAGTGATAAATGGGATGCCTTCACATGGTCATATGCTACTTCCATTGACTTTTCAAATATCTTTTGAAATGTGTAACGTTTTTTCCTAGTGAACTTTATCAAAAATAGATGTTTTGAGTCATCTTGTCCTGATTTGAGATTAAGCGTTGCACTTCTTCTAGTATCAGACATCTTAGAGAAGCATCAGTGAAAAATGGCCCTCTGTACTGTTGGGAAGTAACTAGGGCAGGATAGATGCCAGAACTCAAGGCATATGCGGATATTTGAAATGTCAGTTTCTGCATCAGTATCAATCCCCAATGATTCAACTTCATGATATTTCTCCAAATTAATTGATTCTGACACTTGGTTTCAGGGCTTAAATAGATTTCTGAGTAGTTTTTTTGCCCAAATGAATGGAAATTTTCATTTTCTCTTTTTCAAAGCTGGTAAAACACTGACAACTCTTTTACTTGAGGGTTTCGATTTCTTTCCTGATGTTTTCATATTTTTATTAATTAATTTGTTTGCCATAATGCGTTTGTCATCTTTGGATAGACAAATAACTCAGAAAATTGTTTATAGGTACATTAATTCTATGTTCTCATTTTTTAGTGAGTTCAACGTTTTTGGCAGGCAGTTCTAACACAATTGACCATGTTTTAATTTATCTTTGATCTATGCATTTTTATAATCCTTATTTGGAACTTCTGACAATAAAAAAAGATCTTCTATGTTCTTATGTAATACACCTAACTCAGTTTGAATATACTTTTCTAACCAAACCATACATCAATTTTAAGTCAAGTGTTTTCTTTGGCCCAAGGTAGCCTCTTCAGTGAGACGTTATTTCTAAGACAGCAAGAAATCTGCGTGTGTTTCTAGCTTCTGACAGCGGTGATTAACTTCTTAAACCCATTAATGTGACAATTAGTTTTGAAAAAGTACATTCACAGTCATCTTCAAGGCTCTTAGAATAAGTTATTCTTCTAAGGTGGTGAAACTTTGATGTGCGTCATTGGTATTATTAAATCTGGAAATCGCTCATTTGATAAATTACATTCTACAAATATAATTGGGATGAAGTTCAGCTGATAGATCCTTGATTTTAGCCATTGTCTACAGCATTAATGACTGTTTGGAAGCCCACTAGGTTTATCTAAAATGATATGATCATTCTGGTCATTTTAAGTGAATTTTCCCTTCAAATTCAGGAACTTCTAATGAGACTGGCAAAGGTACAAGTTGAAGATTTCTGACTTAATAGCTTGTTAACACTCTTCAAAAAAAGTTTGATAAAACTAGGCAAAGAGAATTAATTGAAATTTATCTATATTAGGAGATATTATTGGATAATAAATTCATTAGGCAAATTGCCAGTATTTATACCTCTGGGCATCTCATGGTCACATTTCAGGCACGCAATTCAAGCAGATAATTATTTTACACCTCAATTTGACCCTTGAAATGATATGACCATGACCTATTGCTAGGATTATTGGCGGCAATTTAAATCTGGGAATTGGGAAGGTTTTAGGGATAAAAGTCGCAACACTAACGTGCATAAATTGTTTTAAAAATCAGTCTAATTTGAGTTTAATCATACAGCTGATGAATTATGAATTTAAGAAATTTGACACCGAATTTAGGTAAATTATGTACCCCTAAAAAGGATGTCAGCAGGCCTCTCTTGATAGCACTAGGTACTCCCATTTGGGTGATCCATGTGCAAGTCTGTTTTGTTGATTACAAGGATTTACATATGGAATTTGCCATAGGGCAGGAAACTAATTGCAAAGATATGATGTCAATTATATATTTGTATTTGCCCATGAGATTTTTAAAAATAAAATTATAGATTGATCCCTGGAAGCTTTTGTTAAGATATATGGTTATATTATGCCCAACTAATTGGGAACAATTGCCAAATTTGTTGTATATATAATCAGCCTGAATTAAGCGAGGATATTTGGCCAGAACTGTCAAAAGGGTAATCAGCCTAAAAGTGATGTTGGGATATTTGGCTTGAGTTGTTAACAGAGTAATTGCCATAGTTAATTGTTAAGGTAATTGTCCTGAGCTATAGAGAGGGTAATCAGCCTGAGTTAATAGTTGTCAAGGGGTTTTTTGGGTCACCCATCAAAATCTGACATTTCCCCCACTTAAAGAACATAAGCCCTAAGATTCCTGATTAGACTGCATTTAATTGTTGTCATTCTTTGTTTTCAGTCTGAATTTCCAATAGATATAGGGCAAGAAGCCTATCCATAACATCGGCCCTATTTGTAATGGATTTAGAGTCAGGTTCTTTCCTCCTCAAGAGTGACCAATAGTATAATTAACTATGTTATATATTTTTAGACTATTATTAGTATTGAATTAATTTTCTGTTTAATTTTTTTCTATTTTTGTAACGTTATTATTATAATATAACTTTTTTAATCATCTAACTTATTGAACCTTCTTAGTAATTTTTTTGGACACAGTTGTATATGTGACCAGTCCTAACATACTTGATTGTATATATGAATTGGGATGACTTCACAATTATTATGAATGAGCCAACCCAAATGTGACTAACTTTTGCAATTGGCCCATTCTTTGAACGTTGCAAAATAAAACTTTGTCGCCTACTTCAAAATTTCTAATTTGTAGCTCTTTTTCTAAATCCTTAGCATTTTGGGCCTTTTTTATGGCAAGACTGTTGTTGAAGGCTTGAGCTTGCAATTTTATTAAGGTATCCACAAGTTTCTTGGCATATTGAGGATAATTGGACTTTCTGGGAACATTCAGGACCAAATATAATAGCGATGGTAGGGATGGATGTCTTCCATATAATAACTGAAAAAAGGACAGCCTGGTAGCTGAATAGTAGGAGATATTGTAGGCAAAAATTTCCAAGCTCAAGTAGGTACTCCACTAATATGGTTTGGTTAAAAATTAGTTCCTGATGATGTTTGCCAATGTCCCATTTTCTCGCTTAACCATACATTAATTTGGGAATGATAGGGAGCGGAAAGCACGCTTCATACTCCCATTAATTGGTTGATCTTGGATAAACATGGGCGATAAAGTTTGCTTTATTATCAGTAAGGATAATCTAGGGACATTCATGCTTTTGGAGGATGTTTTTAAGGAAGAACTTGGCTGTAGTTAATGCTCCTACTACATAAATAGCTCTGGTTTCGACTCATTTAGTCAATTGGTCAATAGCTATGATAGTGTACTTGGCCTTCGAATTGCTTGTTAAAAGAGGACCAACAACGTCAATAGATACGGTGTGCCAGGCAAACTTGGGCTAAACAAGATGATAAGTTGTGCTTCTTTGAAAAGGCTTTTTGCCTTGCACTCCAAACAGCATTCTAGTTTTTTTTGGATGTTGAAATGCATTAGTTCCTCATAGTAGAATTGCTTCAAATGCTCCTTTGTCTTTTAAAAACTACCATGCCATATGGCCTTATGGAAAGCCAAAATGATGTCTTTTAGAGCTGATAGTCTTATAAATATATAGTTCTTGCCCCTGATGGTCGTGTAAAATGTCCTGTTTTTGATGGTGGTATTTTGCCATAATTCCAATAATAATTTTTGGATGGATTTGAACTCATCTTGGTATTCTCCAATGATCATCTTCTTAAACAACTATCAGTGGCCATACTAAGCATTATGATAGTGGGAAGTTGGGACAGGCTGTCTTATTTTAATGCTTTGCCCCAGTTTGATGCTCAATTGTGCAGTCGTAGGCTTTAAGCTTCAACGCCCAGCGGGCTAATTGGCCCTCAGGCTCTCTTAAGTTGTTCTGCCATCTAAGGGATGCATGATCAGTTAAACTTTAAAGTGAGTGCCATGCAGGTAGACCCAAAATTGCTTGCAAGAATATATGACAGGCAAGCATTCTCATTCCATCACTATATAATTTCTTATATGAACATTTATAGTCTGACTAGCAAAGGCAACTGTAGTTCTTCGCCGTCCTCACCTGCTCTGATTCTAATAAGGCTCCAACTGACATTTAGGGATGCATCAGTATGGATTAATTTGTGATCAAAGTCCAGATAATAAAGGACAGGAACATCCAATAGTTCCTATTGGAGTTGATTAAACGCTCTTTGGCAAGCCAGAGTCCAGTCAAATGGGACCTTATCCTTGAGTAGATAGAAGAGCGGCTCTCCAAGCTGTGCAATGTTAAAAAATTGGCAATAGTACCTAATTATGCCTAGAAATACTTGAATATCGCGCTTGGATTTAGGCTGTTTCATTTTAGCTATGACATCTACCTTAGAGAGTTGAGGCCAAAGGCCTACTTTGTCAATTATAAAGCCAAGATATTCTAACTAATCCCCAAAGATCTGGCACTTTTTGGGTTTAATTTTTAAGTTCACAGCTGCTAGCCTTCAGAAAGTCACCTCTAAGTGTTTCAGGTGGTCGTCAAAAGTGCGGCTGAAAACAACTATATCATTAAGTACACTAGTAAACATGACAGTTTAAATCTCCTAGGACTGTATCTATGGCTCTCTGGAAGGTAGCTGGGGCATTACAGAGCCCTTGAGGCTTTCTTGTCAGCTGGAATAGGCCACCTTGGGTTATGATTTCACATTTTTTGTGCTCTTCATGCAAATCTATTTGCCAATACCCGCTGATATGGCCCATAGCCGTGAAGTACTTCGCGCCCCCTAGCCTGTCCAAGGCATCATCAATCCATGGCAGAGGGTACGAGTCCTTTTTTGTGATGTTTTTAATTTCTAGTAATCAAAGACTACTCGATTACTTCCATTCTTTTTTCACTATTAAAAAGCATCCCAAGGACTTTTTGAAGTCAATAACATGCCGCAGTTGAGGAATTCCTTAATCTCCTGGGGAAACGAATTCTTCTGATGACTTCAAGCATCTAATTGGGTGCAATCAAATTGGTTTATAATCCACAGTATCAATATTGTGCAAGACATCCTTAGCACATCCCAAGTCACAATCATCTTGTGAGAATATTTCCAAATATTTAGAGAATAACTCCTAAGCTTGGCCCTTCTCAAAGTTAATCAAGTAGCTTGAATTTATTCTAGGGACAACATTTTTAATGCTGTTAGGTTCTTGTCAGGGATTCCTAATTTGACAAAAAATCCAAATTTGTGATTTGAGTTATTTTCTGTAGCAGGGAAACGATGCAGAAAAGTGATTATTTGATTTCTCTTGATGGTGATGGACTGATTTTCAGGTTTTCACACAATATATGAGTTTCTCCATGGCTATGGATAATGATACCAGGTGCCATGTTTAGCCTAAATTGTGATTTGGACCATGGTTGATATACTTAACCATAAAGTCATTCCAAAATATCAATTATCATTCCAGTTGGGATGATTACTTGAACTCCAGATGATTTATTGATGTGCTGATTTGACCAAAGAGGGCTTTTTGACTCATTAATCTGGTTGGGTAGTGTTTTCATCTTCAATTGCACTTTAACTTAATCATATAACGATTGAGATTCCTCTCAATAGTACATTTTGACTCATATTCAGATTTTTTGCTACTGAGTCAAATCATTTTAAAATATTTTAGTTTGGTCGTTTCAGGCGGTGGGTTGTGCCTCACCTGAGTTGGTGATTAGGCTTGTGAAAGCCTAATCAATAATTTGGGTGAGGCCCCCAAAGTGCTGCCTTTATAAGGCGCACCTGCCCATTCCAAAGTTCACTTTGGAATTTTCACCCTAGCATTCCCTTCCTGGGGAGCATTGTCAGTTGCTCCCCAGACAGGTCTGGGTGGCGGACACCTTTGTTTTTATATTCCTGAATAAAAATAAAGGATGATTTGGGGTTAGCATACCTTGCATACCTGTGGTCTTTTTCAGGTTTTTTCATTTCAAGGAAGCTTTTACGTGGTTGGGTTGGACAAACTACATAGAGGACTTACATAGCCAACTAGTAGTAGGTGAATGTTTGGCGCTGTTGAAGCCCTAAACCTCTCTTTACTTGGTTATGCCGTTTTGGTTGCTTGTCAGTGCACCAAGTGAATATGTAAATTTATAAGGCGGTCAGAACTGGGTTTTTCTGGTCTGTTACAATTTAATCAGGACTACTCCATATTTGTAGGCCAGATTTATAATAGACTGGGTTTATTTCCTCAACTGCTCCATCCTTCTTATTAAATTGGGATAGCCTGGCTGAGAATGGTGAGAGTCTTGTCCTTGTGAATGGTAACAATTCCATATCTCCTAAGGAAACCAGTCCTGATTAAGATATCATAGTTTGTATTTGGCAGTACTATGGCAGGTGCTGTCACTACAATATATTTGAATCTTAGAGGTAGTGTACTGTATGCACCCAGCAATTTGGTTATATGCACTCAAGATGTGCCATATTCCTGACAGTGGGCAACATCAGGTGTAATTTTCAACCTTTTTAACCAATTTTGTTCTGACTATATTGATAGGGGCTCTGCTATTGACAATGGCCTTAACTTTACCTTGTTTAATGCTATGTCCACATAGGTACTTTCAGATTAGCTTTCAGAGGTATTTATTGTGTGATTACTGTAATTGATGCCCAATTACAGATGTGATTTATGACTTGAGCAGATAACTTCCCAGTTATCTGCTAAGGTCTTTATGGGAATGGCTACTTATACATTTTTAAGCGAAGGTAGGTTATTTGAACATCCAGGTTGTAGTTCCAAACCCTGATAAATATTTTTTTGCGTAAGATTCAACACCACTTCTCAGGCTTCTTTAGTAATTTTAAAGGTGTATTTTCATTTTGTTTTATCCCGAATAGTGACCATAATGACATCATTAGCCACAAAATGGTGGAGATTATCTTTGGCAACATCATTAGCCCTAAAGAGCTCACTGGAATTAGGTGAGATAATTTGTTGAATATTGGTGGAGTTAGAGCATTATTCCTCTACTCCCTTTGCTCTTTCCCACCTCGTCGTCACTATTGATTTCTAGAGTAATATTGATCCTGGTCTTTTTTGTCTGACCATCTAAAGCATTGTCTAGCAAAATTCCCCTTTTGACCAAAGTTGTGGCATGCAATCAGCACTGCTGCTTTTTTCTCAATATTTGGTTTGTGGTTCAGGATAATTTTCCTTGGTTGGACATAGTGTTGCTTTTTAGGCCCAAAAATGGGAGCTTATCTGATCCTTTGGTCGATTAGGGTCATCAAAACTACAAACACAGCTTCTTAAGTAGTTGGTAAGCTCTTGAGTTTCCAGATCTCTATTGAGTGCTGGTATTATGATATGGTGCAAGTCATGATAGGGAATGACTGCATGCTCCATTACAAACTTAGCATCAAACTCATTCATTGCTTTAAACCTAATCAAGAATTGTACCTCTTGTAAAAAATGTCAGTAAGGTCCTTGTAAGTCTCATTATATTTTATTTCATATTAGGAAGCTCAGCTTTTCGGGCCAATAGTTTTCCAGGCCCTATAAATCGTTTGATCATCACAGTCTTGGCATCCATGTAGGACCAATCGCCACCCAACTATGGCATAAAGAGGTTGCAGCTGTGGGAATTCTGTGAGTTTAATAATGCTGATCCTTTTAAATGGTTTAATGCTCCTGAATTGCTTTTAAATAGCTTGAAAAAGAGTTAACTTTCTCATCCCTATTAAACTTGTATAAGTCCAGAGGTTTGAAGTCATTTCACCCTGTTTTGGGAATAGGTGTCACACTTCTTCTAGTATTTACGCCTTGGCAAATTATAAAAATCGGCCGTCTTCACAGTTGAGGAGTATCTGTAGTCAGGATTGATGCCAGAACTTTAGGCATATGAAGAAGTTCAGAATATCAGTTTCTGCATTCGTATCAAAACCTAAATGATTTAATTTCATGATATTGTTCCAAACTGATGTATTCCATGATTTCAATTCAGCTCTTAATTGTTTTTCCAACTCGTTTTTTGGCTGAATGGGAAGAGCTTTTTTCATTTTCTCCTTCATAAAGACTGGGTGAGCACTGGCAGCTTCACTTTTTAAGGGGATTTGACTATTTTTCAAGGTTGTCATATTCTTTTTTAGATAAGGATTGCTTGGACGTTATGCATCTAATATCTTTTTCATACTGTCTACTTAGGAATTTGAAGTTGATAATTGCATTCTGAGTTACCAATTCCCACTGAGTAATTTCAGTATTTCTGGCCTTCAAGCTTTACACAGCAGTCCAAGTTTTTTGAAAATTTTTCTTTGTTATGAGAATACTCCTCTTCCATATTTGGGACTTCTGAAGATGCCACAAGATTTTTGTTCTTATTTATGATACCCAACTCAGTCCAAACTTAAACCACAAAGTGAACGTGCTTTGAATTTAAGTCCAGGTGCTCTCTGTGGCTGAAGTAGCCTGTCTATTGAGTCATTTTATATGAGATAATAAAAATCAGAATTAGTTTAAAGTTTTTTACAGCGGGTACTTATGTCTTTTATGCATTAAGGCAATAGCCCATGGTGAGTAAGAACTTCCATGGCTATCTTTAGTACTCCTTAGTTTAGTAGCTCCTCAAGAGTGTTTTATCTTTGATGAGCTTCGTTAGCAAGTCCTGTAATTTCCACAATTGCTTTTTGGATTTTGCTAAAACTAAGAATTTTATTTTCCAGTTGAGATTATTGGAAAAATTGTCTCCCACTTGTACACAATAGATCTCTGTGAGTTCCAGATTTTGCTAAAAAAGTTCGCTGGGTATGCTTAATTGAGGTCTGGACAAAGTTAATCAAGATATTTCATTAGTTGCTTGCTTTTAGGTGAGACGTCAGGCGAGAGATGCCATGGTCATTTTACAATACTTCATGTTCATGTCCATACTGAGTGCTGATCTTTGAGATAGTAAAAGAGGCCAAAAGAAGGACTGTTTTGTAATGACCAATTATAAATCCCTGATAAAAATTTTCCAGCATGGCCTTGACGCTTTCAGATTTAAGATCAATTAGGCTTGATGCATCTACCTGAGCTTTCCTCACTGTGTAAGATCCAGGGATTAGGAGGTACCCACATTGGAGCCCTGGCAGCTGAAATTAAAATAAACAGAGATTTCCTTGTCACTAGTTTATATCTCATTGCCACTTTCTCTTCTGGCTGAATCTGCCAAAAACTGGTCATGTGGGTCTATTCAGAGAGTGTCACCAATTTTGAGTGAGCACCAGTTGTTAAATCTGAGGATCGCTCACTTGATAAATAAAATCCTACACATATAATGTGGGAACTAGTTCACCAAAAGATCCTCAATTTTAGACAGTGATATATAATATTTATGACTATTTGGAAGATTACAAGGCTTTCTAAAATGATATGACTCTCCTGGTCAATTTTGGGTTAATTTTCCCACAAATTTAACTTTTACCAATGCAGGCAAAGGTACAAGCTGAATATTTCTGATTTAACAGCTTTGTTAACACTCTTTAAGAAAAGACTCTGATAAAAACCAGGCAAAAGAGAATTAACAAACATTATTTATTAGGAATTACTATTAGATAATAAATTCATTAGGCCAGGCGCCAGTATTGATACCTCTAGGGCATCTTATGACCACATTTTGAGCATGAAATCTCCATAGATAATTATTTTCCACCTCAGTTGAGCCTTTTAGCTGATAAATCATGACCTACTTCTAGACTATTGGCAGAAAAATACTCTCTGAATTTGGAAGATTCAGGGACAAAAATTGCAACACTAACGTGCAAAATTGTCCTAAAAATCAGTCCAGTTTGATTTTCATCATGCAGATGATGAATTACGACTTCTGGGAAATTTGGCTTTTGTGGTAGATTATGTACCTAATCAGGATGTCAGCAGGTTTTTCTCAATAGCACTAGGTACTCCCAGTTGGGCGATCCATGCGCAAGTGCTATTATGCTGATTACAAGGATTTACATATGAAATTTGTCATAGGGCAGGAAACTGATTCCAAAAAAATGATATCAATTTTATAGTTGTATTTGTCCATGTGAATTTTAAAACAAAATTTAGGGATTGATCCCTAAACGCTTCAGTTAAGATATATGGTTTATATAATACCTGATTAATCAGGACAATTTTCCAAGTTTGTTTTATATATAGTCATCCTGAATTAAGCGTGGATACATAGCCTGAGCTATTTAAGGGTAATCAGCCTAAATCAATAATAGGATATTCGGCCTGCGTTGTTAACAGAGTAATTGTCCATAGTTCATTGTTAGATTAAATGACATGAGCTATAGAGAGGGTAATCATCCTGAGTTGATAGTTATTAAAGGGTTTATCTTCATTCAATCACCAAAAAACTTGACAGGCATGTTCAGTATTGACCACAGATACTTTTTGGAATTTTGGTTATAATAGAATTTTATTTTCCAGTAGATCAGATAGTAGGATTATACTTTTTTCATGAACACAGTAGATTACTATGTTTTTCAAATTCTGTCTGTCAAGAATGCGATGGGTATTCTTTATTATAGGCTGTATAAAGTTAACCAGAATTCATTGTTTGCTTGACTGTTTAAGACTTATGGTAAGGGCTGCCATGGTCATTTTACAATACTTCATATACATGTTCATATTGAGTGCCTGATCTTTGAGATAGTAAAACAGGCCAAAAGGACTGATTTGTGATGCACCAATCCTAAATCCATCTATTATAGTTTCCTCATGTTGTTTACGCTTTCAGATGTAAACTTACTTTGGCCTGATGCATCCAAAGGCCGTCTCCCACCATGATGAGATCCAGGGAGTAAGATTGCCCTCCTCAGAGTCCTGGCGAGCGGCATTAAAATACTCAGTGATCTCTTTATCACTGGTCAGAATCTCGTTACTTCTATTTCTTGGTAGGATCTTTCTGAGTCTGGTATTGTGGGTCCATATAAGATATTGTTTAATTTTGAGTGAGTACCACTTGTTGGATTTAAGTATAGCTCACCTAATAACTAAATTCTTGCATGCATAATTTGGATGAATTTGGCCAAAAAATCCTCATTTTTCTTAAAAAGTCTTATGGAATTTTAACCATTTTGAAGCTCACAAGGCTTAGCTAGAAATATGCGACTCTTTTGGTCTTCTTGAGGCAATTTATCCTTATTAGTTATAAACTTCTAACATGCAGGTAAAGGTACAAGTTGGATATCTCTTTCCTTCTAACTTGTTTGCACTCATAATAGGAACTAAACAAAGGAAAATAAACATATATAAGATACCTTAAGAAGAAAATAGATTTTTATTAGATAAATTATTCTTATTTTGATCTTCTTAATGTTTTTTCTCTTGGCCAAACTCTGGTATTTATAGCTCTAGGGAATATCCTGGCCATATTTTGAGCACACAATTCCCTTAATTTTTTCCATTTCAATTTGGCCCATGAACTATTATAACAAAGATGTTTTAGATCAATTGGTGGTAAATACTCTCAAAATTTGGAAGATCTTAGGTACAAAATTGCAACTAGAATGTGCAAAAAGTCCCAAGATCACCCCAATTAGAGCTTTGTCATTCAGCTGATGAAGTACATTTATTGATGAAATTTGGCATCGACTAAAATTATTGGCATACCATCAATCAGGATGCCAGCAGTCCTCTTGATAGTACTAGGTACTCCTTTTTGGGCTGTCCATGGTTAAGTGCTATCGTGCCAATCATGAGGATCAACATACAATTTTTAAATAGTGCAGAAAATTGATTTCAATAAAATGAGGGCACCCTTATAGGCGCTGTTAGTCAATGGGATTTTTAGAGCGCAAATGGTATTGATCTAAGGGTAATTTTGTGAATTTTGAAGCATCAAATAACGATAATTTATTGTGAGGTTTATCAAATACATTAATAGGGTAATCATCCAGAATTGATTTTTAAAGGGTTTATTTTTGATTCAACCACCAAGGTCTAATAATAATTAGTATATAAAATCAAACAAGGTGAAGGTAAGACAGTTTGATGGTATCACCTGATTCAAAAATTCGTCTAATAAGACCCAGGGATTTTGGTAGAATTGGATCAGGACATCCACATAATGTTGAGGCTTAGTGATTAATGATACGTGGAGTGATGAAAATGGGGGTCCAAGCCTGAGCCTATTTGGGTAATTCAGTTTCAAGTTGGTGAGTGAAGTTTAATGTTAAGTGTGGGTGGTTTTTTAAGCATGCAATCAAACAAATGGGTAGAGTGGGAGGTAAAAGCAAAAACACCCCATTCAGTAGACACTTCCACAGCTCTAGAGCTAGGGTCAGTGGTGGTATGGTTGATGGTTTTTCAGAAAATTACAAGTCCAATTATGTAATAAGAGTTTATTGGTTCATTATAAGGACAAAAATCGGCCAAAAGACCCTGGCCAATTCTTGGTGGAACCTTTTGAATTGAGTAAATAACATTATCAATAATTCTCGGCCAAATACCACGAGTTTGGGGTAGTCAAATTGTTCCAACTATGCAGCGAAATCAGTGGAGTCCATTGAAGGCTCCTTCCCAGGCCACTTCTAATGTAGTACAACCTACAACGCGAGACCAGCCCCTTTTATAAGGTCAGAGGGGGTCCAACAAGGTGCAAAAGTTTTTCCGCCCACTGATTGGGAAATTATAAAAACCTTACCACATCAATTTATCCCACCTGCTCTCCATTGGCTGTCCCAACAACCTGAAGTGAGTCTCCCAAGCTCCAATAAATTGAATCCAAATATTCTTAAATTTGGAATTTACTAGGAATCTGAACTTTAAGCCTTGATATTTTAAATTTTATTTGAGGTAAGCTGACCAGGGGATGGACATAACTAAAACAAAACCAAACAAGCAAACCAAAAACACAAACCAAATGCCCTGTGGTGAGGCAACAAAACAAAAAATAACCTACCAGGTGTAATAGCAGTGGACCGCTTATCCCACCATGGTAGAGGAGGAGAGGGGATCAGGAAAATTTATCAGTTTCATCTTCACCATTGATTAGGCGGATCAAAGCTTATAGCAAGGGGGTTGGGGCATCCAAAGAATGTGGGTTGAGGTGAAAAAGATAAGTGTTAAACTCGTTATTGAAAATTTGGGCCTGGATCAAAGCCTCCAAAAGTTTGGTAACATGGTGTTCAGCTTGTATGCATGCATCAGGAAGCTGGGCGAATTTCGTGATATTAGCTCTGGTTATATGTGTGGTGGGGAAAAATCTGCCAGTGCCACAACATGCTTGATAGCGGAGGTGGCAGTTTCCATTAATATATCAATTTACACTTTTTCATCCTCAGGGAAGTCAGGAGGGAAACAGGTGATGTGAATCCCTTTCTTAAATTCTGCAACAGAAAATGCCATGCATTGTGGAGATGGCAACTATTGGGTGAGGCCATCGCAGCCTCAGCAAGCTGATGGTTTCTCAAGAAATAGGTAGCGGTGGATTTGGAGACATAATTATTGGGTGGTAATGGGGCATCAAAATCTGAAAGTAGATACAGTTCCAAATTAATTGGAAAGTCTGTAGGTGGGACAATTTCCCCAGATTCTTTTATTTCATCCAATAAGTCCCAGGAGGTTTTTGGTTGATTGTGATTGAGTCAGAGTGTAAGGAGAGTGTCTATAACTCTCCTGTTCCCAGCGTGGCAATGCGCAGTGCACCAGGCCAACGCCAGGGAACTAGCCAATAAGAGCCACCGTGATTAGAACACAGCAGAGGGTGCTGGAGCAGTAACCACATAGGCATACAATTGCGAATTTTACAATAAAAAACCCTATAAGAGCGACGCGGTGCAAATATAAAATGGGGCTAAGCAGCCCAGGTTGGAGGGATCCTGGGCTTACAAACAGTGCACGAGGGGAGAGCTAAATGGTACTTGCAAGGGCAAGTGTAATGGAGTGTGAAACCTCCTCGAAGAGGTTCATGCACAGGAGCATTCAGAATATCATAAAATAAAATAACGTAAACAGGGTAATTGTTTAATTTGGGAAGTTGACCAACAAGGAATGTTGGTCAGGGAAAACACATTTAAGCTCAAGCGGGGGAACTAGGGGTTATGCCACAGTGGGCCCAAGCATTGACTCACCAATATGGTGACACTGCCATCTGAGTTGGTTGAATAGGCCAAAACTGACTTCACTTGAGTGATCGATTGAAGTTGATTTTGACCCAAACATGTTATTTCAGAATGGGATGAGTTTCAAAACCCCGCTCCTCAATAAACCAAATTAAACCGTCTGTGTTCATTCAGTATATAGTTCGTTTTAACGCCTGGCTTGTCACCAGGGGTTGGGCGTTTTGCACACCACTGGTCCCAACCTGGGCATATTTTGCACAAACCCAGCGTTGGTCCAGGGTGTGCTTCAGGTCAGGAAGGGCCTGCAGCTTCACCCTCTGGGCCTCCTGGCGCCCAGCCTTGTCTTTGGGGTTGGTCCCCACTATTATGTCATGTGCACATGACACAGAGAGACGTGGCTGTGGTTGGGTAAGTTTTGGGCGATAGAAATTGTTTGATTTGAATTAGGGTCCAAACCTGCTCCCAATTGGGTAGATTGTGGGATATTTGGCTGGCTTGGGCTTTGGTTGCAAAGGTTTGCTGTTTTTTTGAGAATTCAGCTGGAGGGGGTGGGTGCAGCCAAAATCCCAACTTGAATGCTGTTTGTGTGGCCTCACAGGTGGGCATGGCGGTTTCTTCATTTTTTGAACTGTGGTGACAGGCCTTTTTGGAATGGTCCAACTTATGCAGAGGGGGAAAACTGTGTGGCCATTGTTGATGTGAGTCCAAAAGAAATGATCCGGTGCAGATGGAATATAGGCACATGGTGGGATAGCTGGGGTATGGTTGGTTGGTGGGGGCAAGGGTGGCCATTGCCCAAGGTCCAACTATTTGCTCAGCACCATTCGGGACAAGGAAGTGGAGGATGGGGTCTGTGACATATTTGGACAGCCCAGTCATCAATTCTTCATAGAGTGTGTGGTGGAGAAGGTGTGATTGAAGGTTTGCAAAGGTCACCACAGATGTGGAATCACTGGGGAACTGTGTATGGGTGGTGGTAATGGGTGTGTTTTTATATATTAAGGGCATAGCTGCTGCTGTGGCCGCATCCTCTTTAGTGGGAAAGCCTATATCAAAATAGCCCTTGTAAGGGCGGAAGTTGATAAACCCAGCAGGTGCAAAAATTGCCGTTGCCATCTCGATTATTGCTTTGTCAGCATACAGGAAGAGACGTCCATACTCAACGTGGAGGTAAAAGTGAATATTGGATTGGGGTAGGGCTAAGGGGTGGGGGCAGGTTAGGTGGACTCGCACTAATTGTAGTAATAAGTCCCTTGGAGGGAAAATCGGCCAAATGTATTAAATGGGCTGGATGAGACAGTCTGCAAGCGTTTTCCTGCTGGGCGGTAAACGTTATCAGGTGGAGCACTGCTGCCCCACACAGGGGCAGCAGGTAGTGGATCTGAAGACATAAACATAAAACTGTATGGTGTAGGTAATGATGGAAAATTAATGGTTACTTTTTAATCAAAATTGCTCAAAAGTGATGTTTAGTGGAAAGATATAAGCCTTGATATTTTAAATAATAAGTATCAGCTTATTAAGGGGTTTGTTTCTTAAGCCCCCACGGTTATTAATAAAAAATAATATAAAATCTAAAACTTTTAGTTACTTTATTATTTTTTAGTCTACTATAAGTGGTCAAATAGCTGCCCAAAAATCATACATCCCATAGTAGAGAATCGTAGTTCTCCTGCCAATATTTGCTGGAATTTAAGTGAAAATGCACCAGCGAGCAATACTAAAAGCCTAAAATCTAACAAGTGGTGCTCACCACAGGGGGTAGTACACCACAAACAACGATCATAAATGGAGGGTGTTGGGGTGAATAACCCTCGCAACCTCCCCTCTGCCTCTGACCCCTCATCTAGATGCTTTGGCTCAGCAGCTAGTCAGCGCCCTGTCTCAACTTTAAACTCTCAAACAGTGCATATGCCAAGCCTCTCATGAAGTCGCTCTAATTATTGCTAAACCCTTTTCTGAGAAATAATTATCCCAGGTGAGGGTAGATTTTCCTAATTCCTCTTTGTGTATGAGGCTGTTATGGAAGGGACAACTAATCCCTAAAAAGTAAAGCACATCCTCCCCTGTCTCAGACGCTCTGCCCTGAGGTGATGGTACCTTATATGGCCACCCTTAAAACTTGGGCCAAGGTAAAGAAAGCGTTCAATGAAGAGTTTGGATCAGCACAGAGCTTTCAAAAACAAAAACAGGCCTTTATGTTCCTTAGTCTAAAAGAAGAAGAGTCAATCACCTCTTTTGTTGAGTGATTCTACATTAAAGGCTCAACCTCTGTTGTTAGCCAAAATGCTCCCACTCAATGATGCTATTGCTGCTGTTTTGGCTGAATTGGCGTCTCACCCCTCTTTGGTGATGCATCTCTTTCAGTAAAGCACTCTTTCAAAATATGAGAGATATCAAGGAGGCCTTTCTAGCAGTGGCTGATTTCTATGAACTTGACCCTAAGCAAGGATCTCTGAGGCAAGCATCTACGCCACCCATTTACCCTCTACTATGGCTGTTTCGCTCTGTAAAACTGCTCCTGGGAGTTGCAATTACAAAAAGCTTCTTCTTTTATAAAGTAGTCAGGTGGTAATGGCTGTGATGGGGCAGTGCTACCCTTTGTCTTCAGTTTAAAAACCCAGTTGGTAAAAGCAGTCATCCCTTTGACTTGCCCATCTTTTTCTCCAGAGCGGCCTTCCTAAGTGGTTCCAAATCCTACTCCTAAGCCTAAACCCCTTTCTTGGGTGCCAATCTCCCCCACTAACAATTGGTTAAATGACCAGGTCACAAAAGCTAAACCGCCTGTTTCACAAAAGTGCACTTCCACTGAATGACCTAGTGCTAACATAGTTAAAGCATTTACTTCCACTACGCCATCTCCCTCTACCTCTCATCCAGCTAACTCTAGTCTGCAACCTGTCTTCATGAGGCAGAAGAAAACCCTTACAATGCAGGTCAAAAATCGAGCCATGACAATTTCAACGCTTACCCATAAAGTTAATAAGGTGGAGGAGCAGCCCCAGGACCTATCATAGCATAAGGGAAGCCTTATACCTACTTCACCCCCTATGGGCTCCCTAACATGCATTGATAACCCCTCTGATGATGAATCTGAAGGGGGTGGCGAAGATATGGTTCATTATGTTCTAAGAGCCTCAGGTAAAGTGGAGGTAACCGACCATTTGAACCCGGAGAGAGTGGATTAGGCTAAAATCCCAGCCAAACTTTTCTCTGGCAAGTGTTGAAGGGTCTTGAAGCTATTGAAACTTTGATTGATGCAAACCAGCTCATTGCCACATTTATCCAATCCACTCAGTGTGTTCATACCATGCAGTCTATCCAAGAAAATACCCTGAGACTGCCAAACGACTTGCCTCAACTTTCCGTTTAAAGAAGTTCTTCTCTCTTTCCCAAAACTTGGATGGAACCTTGACAAAAGTGGAAGCCATCATCAATGGAGTGCGGGTTAGGGCTATCCTCATCACTGGGTCCCCCAGTAAACTTTGTGTCATCAAAACTCATTAAAAATATCAAACTGGCTCCTGACCTTGACTACACTCAAGAATTTGGGACTGCAGGCCCAAACAATACCTGTTCCATCGGGGCGTACTATTCTCTGTCCATTCATTTTGGGAAGCTCATCTTGTCAGCTCCAGCGGTGGCCCTAATAATACCTATAATCTACTCATTGATACCCAGTTCATGCTTGAGTATGATGGGATTATCAACATGAAGCAGGGTTATCTCTCCTTGCTTAACTACAAGGTTCACTGATTTTGACAAATGAGCTTAATAAGAAGGATTATGTTTGCACAGTTAAGTATCCCTCTTCCGCTTTATTCCTACATTATACCACAGCAGGACGACATACAAAAATGTTTCCTCAATCAGCAGACGCCCTCGAAGGTATCCCTTTCTATGCTTCTGATGAGGTGGTCATCGAGGCTGGTGAACAAAGGGTAGTTGACACGAAGATTACTATGCAAATCCCACACAACTGCCTACTGCACCCAATTAGCATTGACGAAGTTAGTCCTTTGAAGCCCAAAATTTTGACAGGCGTGTTAGAATCTGCCTATCAACGACCTATCAACCTTCTGTTAGGGAATATCACTAAGAGGGATATGGTTGTAAACAAGCATTAGGAGATTGGAAGAGGCATGCTGATTCCCCTTGAGGAATTAAAGCAAGTTCACTGTATTGGTTCTATGGCGGATATGGGCTTACCTGCCAAACAGTCTTTATATACCCTACCTTCTATTCAAATCTCCGATAACTAACCCCAGATGAGCTGGATAAAGTTTACACCTTGCTTGAGGCCTACAGCGACATTTTCTCTAAATCTGACACTGACTATGGGTACATGAAGGGTTTGATTCATACCATTGACGTTGGTGATGCTCAGCCTATCTGCTCCAAAACCTACCGCAAATCTAAAGTTGAGGAGTTACAGATGAGGACGGAGCTCAAACAGCTACTGGACGCTAGGTTGTTGGTGCCTTTCCAAAGTCCTTGGTCATCCCCGGTTCTATTGATAAAAAAGAGAAATGGAGTCATCAGGTAGCGATGGACTACTGTAAGCTGAACAACCTCACCAAGAAGGACAGCTACCCTATCCCCCGCATTGATGACGCTCTGGACCAATTCTCTGGGTCTAAATTCTTCTCCGCCATGGACTTGGCTAGTGGGTATTGGTAGATGGACCTTTCTCTACAGGATCAGGAGAAGTGCACCCTTATCTGCAGTGAGGGTTTGTTCCAACCCATTCGGCTACCTCAGGTGTTGTGCAATGCGCCTGTTACTTTTCAGCGTGCTATGGAACACATTCTTCAGGACCTTAAGCAAAGCTGTGTGATCATCTACCTCGATGACATCAATATTCTCTCCAAGACATTTTATGAGCATCTCATGTATTTAAAAGAGGTGTTTCAACGCTTGCAGGCATCTAACATCAAACTAAAGCCCTCTAGGTGTACTTTTTACATAAGAAGCTGGATTTTCTTGGGCACGCCATTTCACAAGATGTGATACAACCTCTATAATATAAAGTTAAAGCAATATCCAATATGCTAGCGCCCTAAACCCTTCATGACCTCCAGGTATTCATGGGCATGATGGGATATTACCATCAATTTATCCCAAAATTCGCCCAGCTCAGCGAACCCCACATCCGCCTCTTGGCTAAAAACACTCCTTTCCATTGAGGGTGCTGAACAAAAATCTACGTTTGAGACCCTGAAAGAGTTTCTGCAACAAAAACTAATCCTCCATCACCCTGACTATGTCATGCCTTTCATGTTGTTCACGGATGCCTCCAATTATGCTGTTAAAGCTATCTTAGCTCAGCTGAATAAAAACGAATTGATCATCCTGTATCTTACTTCAGAAAGATGCTCTCAAAGCTTAATTTAACTGCCGCGTCAGTGAAAAGGAGCGCCTTGCTGTCTTACTTGCGGTCAAATACTATTGACCTTTTCTTTATGGGACATCATTTAAAGTAATAACGGTTCACGTCTCTTTAAAGTGGTTACAAAATTTAAAAAACCTCACTAATTGTTGGCTTTCTGGGATCTTAAGCTCCAGCACTATTATATGACAATTGAGCATCGAGCTGGGACACGCCATATGAACATTGATGGGTTGACACGGCTGCCTGTCCTTCACCTTGATAATAGCAAAGCAGAGAGGTTGCATGACCTCCTCATGACTCCTGACGCGTGGGCTGATGAAGATGAACCAATACAGAAGATTCTGGCTGGCAATCCTGCAACACAAAGGTGTTTAGCGAGAAGTTATATAAGAATGTAGGAGTAAATTGATTGCCCTATCTTCAGCCATCCGAACTAGTACAATTCATCTTAGAGTCTCACACTATCTTGGGGCATGGTGGAGTACGCAAAACCTATGAGTGGGTAAAAGAGCGGTACTACTGGGAGGGCATCATGGAAACCATAACTGAATTTTAGGATGCATGCCTGACCTGAAAAAACAAACCTGCTTTAAGACCTGATATCAGTATCAACCTACAACGCCCCATTAACCCTTACACACCATAATTTTAAACGTGGTAGGTCCTCTCCCTCAGACTACAAGTGGCAATTGCTATATCTTGGTCGGAATTGATCATTTCACCAAATTAGGTTAAAGCTGTTGTTCTCCCAATAAAACTGCTAAAGCTACGGCCAACTTCTTACACCAGTACATCTTCACCCGGCTTGGGTGCCCCCAGGTCCTCCTATGTGACGTTAGGAAAAAAATACATCTCAAGTGGTAAAGCTCCTTGCCACCTCCATGGGAGCTCACCAACTCTTCTCAGCCCTTATAGCCCATCCATAATTGGTGCTATAGAAAGAGTTAATGGAACCCTGGTCTCTATTTTATGCAAAATGTCCACTTCAAACCCTCTCCACTGGGATCTTTACTTACCAGTGCCCTCGTGGCTTACCTTATTAACCACCATTATATACTCAAGATGTCCCCTTTCCATGTGTTAGATGGGCGAGAACCTGGGGTGCCAGCATTATTAGCCAATGATATTTTCTCTGACAGGACTGGCCCTGAGTAAACCATAGAAAGTTGGCCCAACACATCATCCATTTACAATCAGAGGCCATGACTAATTTAGCAAAGATAGTGTTGAGAAATTAAATGGATGGATCTTCCCAATAGTATCAGGATTAGGGGTAACAGTTAGTCGCGTGTAATTGCAGACTAATCGCCTAATTTGATACTATTTAATGTTATAAAATTTAATTCAATTTAGGCTTAGCGGAGTCTGTGTTTGCTGCTGACTGACCATTCAATGTCAATTGTGTGAATTTCTGGTGGAAAGCCAATGAATCCGTTTCCAAGCATCTGAATATGGTTCCTCTTCTAATTCAGAGCATTGGTGACTCACGCTGAGGATGCTCAAAGTTGTATTTTCTTAAATGAATTAATAAATGATTGACCAGCAACTTGTGCTGAGGATGGATCGAATTAATCTAATTTTGGTGAAGCAGATGAGTGGATTGGGAGGGAATCACAACAATGAATGAATTGACAATTTATTTGAGTTCTAGCCTGGATGGCTGAGGGGTCTCAGAGGCGCAGTAGCCTTGGTAAAATAGTCATTATTCCCTTCAAATAAACATATCTCTCGCCTATTTTATTTTAGTTGTTAGTTCATCAGCTAGGTTATATAAAATGAAACTGAAGTTCCCAAACGTTGGAGTGAGGTGATGCGCCTGGAGTGGCCAATGCTGCAGCTCCAATACCAACCCTAGGATGAACAGGCGGTAACCTGGCCAACCAACCACCAATGACATTTATGACTGGCCATCAACCCTGCAGGATGCAGCGCAGGAGTGCCTTGGCCGCCCAGGATGGGTGAAGGACTTGCTTAGGCACACCACAGGCCCTGGGGCTAAGATGAAATCCTTGGTCTGCTGTTTTGGTGGGTTGGACGCAGACTCCTAAGGGGTTGGTACGCCTATGAAGGCGAAACTGCAAAGGGCCAACTAGTCTCCATACTGGTTGGTCTGGCACACTAGCGGAGCCCACGGTTGATTTTGTGACAGACAGTCACCAAAGAAGGCCCAGATGCAAAAGAGCTCCTGGCCCCTCATCCTTACTTCCAAAATCTGACTTGGTACTGTATTACCACACTGAATCACTCCAGGAATTGAGATGATTTGTTCTATCTGGGAAGGCCATTTGTAATCACTATCAAGCAAGGGGGTGAGTACTCTAGCAAATCCCTGGCTACTGGAGTTACTGTGAACCATGTCTACGGCCAATTCCTGAGCCATTACTCTTCCCCTTACACTCTTAGGGGGTTATGTCAGACAATTAAAAGTTGAATTATGTAATAAGTTTATTGGTTCAAAATAAGAATGAAAATATGGACAAAAATTGGCCAAAGAACCCCGGCCAATTCTCAATGGAACACTTTGAATTGGTGGAATACATTTATTAATTATACTCGGCTAAATACCACGAGTTTGGGTAGTCAATTTGTGCCAACTATGCAGTGAAATCAGTGGATTCCATTGAAGGCTCCTCCCCAGGCCACTTCTGATGTAGTACAGCCTACAACGCGGAGACCAGCCCCTTTTATAGGGTCAGAGGGGGTCCAACAAGGTGCAAAAGTTTTCCCGCTCACTGATTGTGTAAAGATATATAAAAACCTTACTGCACAGATTTATCCTACCTGCCCTCCATCAGCTGTCCCATCAACTTGAAGTGAGTCTCTCAAGCTCTGATAGATCAAATTCCAATATTACCTAATTTGGACTTTACTAAGAAATCCAAACTTCAAGCCTTGACATTTTTTGCACTAGTGGTGCCCAACCCAAAAGTGAGAGCCGCCACGCATCTCAAGCCTTGACATTTTAAGTACTAAGTATCAACTAATAATAGGTCAGTTTCTTAAAATTCCCACGGTTACTATTAAAATCATCTAAAATCTAAAAACTTTTAGATACTTTCTTTTTTTTAGTTTACTTAAGTGGTCAACTAACCCTCCAATAATCATACATCCCTTCAGTAGAAAATCGTAGTTCTCCTGCCAATATTTTTTGGAATTTAGGTGCAAAACGTACCAGCAAGAAATACCAAAAGTCTAAAATCCAAAATGATTAGGCGACAGTATTTTATAATGATGTAGGTCAACACAAATGGGTTATGTCTGGCATACATTGTTGATGAACGCTTAAAAGAAATGATCCAGTGCTGCAGTAATTCAAGCATACGGGCTATCTGTTGAGCAATGGTGGGAAGAGAAGGGACTGATGGTGGCAGTTGCGCAAGGGGCAGAGACGCACTAATCACTACAAGGAACAGTGAAGTGGATTATGGAATCTGTGCTATAGGCTGAAATCTACATCAACCCTTTTTATAATCATGTGGTGTGAGGTGGGGGGAAAGGTTTGCAAATGAGATTAAAAGGGTGGTGCTTTTAAGAAGGTGAGTATGAGTGGTGGCTACAGAGGTACTTTAGTAAATAAAGAGGGTTCTTGCAGATACAGCTACGTCTTCCTTGTATAAGAACATAATACAAAATGAACCTAATATGGGCAGAAATTGATATTCTTCCAATGCAAATGCAGCCAGTGCTAACCTAATAATGCTTTTTCAGTATAAGTAAAAAGTGCCCATAATTGACTCACCATCAGTATTAAATAGCAGATTATGGAAGAGTGCTGGGGTGAAGGAGAATTGGATGGACACATGCAAGGTGCATTGCAAGATACTTGAGAAGGACAAAATGACATGAAGAGTTGGGAGGACTGGACAACCCAATCTGAACGCATATTCTGATAGGTTTTAAAGTGTAAGAGAAGTTTTGCCGCTGCCCCATGCTGAGCAGCAGGAGGTGGAGTTAAGGACATCAGTGTTGAGCTATTTTTGGAGATGCAATGTTGTAAGCTAAATTTTAATTAGAATTGTATAAAAGTGTTGTCAGGCGGAAAGAAAAGTCTTTTAAAACTTATGTTATAAAATATATCATCAGCCTTTTTGTCTCGTCACAAATGAAAGAATTCTTTTATTTGGAGAGGCAAAAGAATTAGTTTTTGTATTAAGAACTGTCTCATATAGCACCATTTCTGTCACATACAACCCTTATTACCTTTTATTTTGAAAACTAACGCGTCTATTTTGAAGTGAGTGCAGCTTTTCTGCAAAGAGGGGATGATAACATAAATCAAATTCATTTGCTTCTACATTTTTATCTTATTCCTGATAAGACAAATTACCTGTTCTATATGTAGGTTTCTACGAATATTTTTTTTAAAAAAATTACTTGATTTATGCCCAACATACTTTCTTCATTTTTTCTAATAACAGATCATTAGGTTCTAGGGGAAAGACCACATAATATAAAACAACTGCAAGAAAAATTGAATTTTGAACTATACCAATATGTAAAAATATTTATGATACTGAGGGTGAAAACCTACTACCTGATATAAAAAGTAAAGAATTTACCTTATTCATTTTAAAATGGAAATGGAATGCTACAATATATCAACTATGTCCCACTAAACCTTTTTCATAAAAAATTGAGAGTAGAAAACGTAGTTTAAAGGAAACTTTAATCAAACAATATGCTCATGATTTATAGAATTGATGAGTTGTAAGACGTTTCAAGTTGGTTCATTATTAGATGTTCTCATTATAAAGAGATAACTTTATTACAAGGTAAACCTGTGAATTCCATTTGATTCATTTTGACTAAAAAAGTTCAAGGCGTTTAACTATAATCCTTTAGATGTCCACCCAGGATTTAAAAATCTTGAATTAGTAACCTAGCATTTTCTTGACAAGGCTTAGTAATCCTATTTGGAAGTATATCTCAGCCTTTTAGATATGGTCATGAGTAAAGCCATCGCTCAATTATTTCTAGGATAGGTTAAACCATAACAGATACAACTCAATCTATAGGCTTCATTGAGTGTAAACTTCATTTTTGGTCTTATAAAATAAGGTTTGAACTCAACAATATTTGTAGTAAGTTTCACCACTAGATATGATGAGTTTTCCTTTGCACTCAAAAGTTAAAAAAAAGGAGTTAGCAAAAGTTTATATGGACAAAGTGTTCATTACGGATATAATCTCAGATGAGATCATATTAGACCATGGTTCAAAATTTGTGTCTAACTTCTGAGAGCATCTACTAAGTAACTCAAAATCGATATCTGTTTGTCAGTCTTGTTTAATTACAATCTCAAAACAAACAGAAACAATTACCCATATTCTGGAAAAATATTTTCAGTGTTATACTTCAGATTTGCAAGGTGACTGAGTAAATTGGATCCTTTTCTTAAAGTATGAGTTTAACTATGTTCACTCTTTCATGGTGTGAGCCCAATATTTGTAAGTAATGTAAAACATCATCTAGTATATGAAGTCAAAGTAAGGGGGTAATATAGCCTTTGATGATTTGGTCCAGAGCATTCAAGTAAACATGAACCTGTTGATAAAAAACCTCAAAAAGGTGATTAAATTTCAGAATATCTAAATCAATGAGTGGCGTTTAAAACCTATTTTATTAGAAAACATTCTTAATTAGATCTATTTTCTTCTCATCCAGTTTGATGATAATACTTGAGACCTGTAAGATTGTAATTATACAAAGTCATTCCTTCCTTAAATGAGGTGACATATGAATCAAATATTACACCTAAAATAAAGGCGCATTTTGTATTCCATGTATCCCATTTGAAAAGTTTAAGGTATAGCTTCAGCAAATCCATGTCCTGTGACTATTTTGAACCTTTTTGGCAAAAAGTTAAATGTGAAGTTGGTGTCAAGCACAAAGGTTGAAAAGGTGGATGATATTTTAATAAGATGGTGAAGTAAAGACATTTAAATAAGTAATTTTGGAATCAGAAGAATATTATGTTGATTATTCTCTAAATCTGAGAGTTATTTGAAAGCCCTAATCCTTTGTCATAAGGGGTATATATGTAAAAACCCCTTTCTGGTAGTCACATTGCCCTTGCGTCAATGAGAATAAATAGAGTGTAAAAAGTTCCAACTTTAAGCTCAGAAATGCAAATATAATCATGTATAAGATTATTTGAATCTTAGATTTAAAAGAATAAAATATATCTGAATGCTGAGTTCATATCAAATCCTAGTTAAATAAAATTAATTCTTATATTGGTTAAAAATCTGAGGAATTTAACCTATTTTTTCACTTATTATATAGATAAACAATAAAGTTTATTTTCTTTATATCTTTTTTAGATATGCCTAATAACTTCTTTATTATTTTACCTTATTTGAATTATATTATTGTTTTTCTTTTATAGTAAGATTCCATTTATAGTTTACATGGACTATGAACTAGCTTAAGTTTTTATCTCTATAAAACTTGTCAATTGGGAAGATCTTTTTGCAGTCCATTAGCATTCTAGTCACAGTCATATAAGGCTATGTTGGCTAATTGAGAGATTATTACACAGAACTGACTTTTCACATTATGCTTTATTTTCGTCCATGTGGACAGCCACACGACTACAATAAATTTTGTCACATATTGGAGAAAACCTGTTTGCCATATAAGGTATAGATATTAGAAGTATCAATTTAAAAGCATAAAAAATATGAAAAGCTAGTTAATCTGATTTCTAAGGAAAAAAGTATGAAGTGACATAGAGCAGGTTAAAAAACTTTCCAAGATTCACTTTTTTATATTGTTTTAAAAGCGTCATTTTGTGTCTTTTTTTGAACAAATTCTAACTTAGATATAGTTAGTGCTGAAAAAAAGTACATAGATGATGTGAAATATTTGTAATATTGCTTATAAGGCTTACATGCAGATAAGATAATAAGTACTATATATAATTAACTTTTCTTCAAATTTAAGATTATAGATCTTTACTAATATCTACATAATACATTAAATAGTTAATATATTGCGGTGTTAAATAGTACCAGTTGTAAGTTCAATATAGAATTAAATTAGATTGGTATTTAATATCAGGATACTTTCTCTAATTAGTAATACTCAATTGCAAATAACCAAGTTAAAGTTGACTTCGCCTAAGCAATAAACATACCATAGAGAAGGATTGTGTTATGTTTTTAAAAAGATAACTGTCAGCACGCCGCTGTAGCTAAAGGGGGCCCGCCTGATGACCGTGCTAATTCCCTTGGTAACAAACATACGCTCAGTAATCCTCAGTGCTTACAGGGCACTTTGAAAATTACGCCAGAGGTCCATCCCCCATGGACTTGTTACTCAATTTGCCAAAACTAAATGTTGTACCACCAGATTTCCCAATCCATGCCAATCTCACTGGAGCACCATGCCATCCACGTTTATTGCAGGGTAATTGACCCCATATTTAATGAGAAAATATCAGAGCAGCAGGAGTATTTAATTCCTGCTTCTACTTTTCTCAAAGGAAGCTTTGATTGTGATTAATCGATTTTAGTATTTCACACTGCAAAGGCAGCTGATGAAGCTGCATAGGTAAAAGTTGAAGTTAATATTTGTGGTGTGTCACAAATTATACTTGTGGAACGCACTCTCTGAATATAAAGATTTAACATTTTTATTAGCTTTATCAACCTTCTAAGTACACTCCCTCCAGACTTTATGGAACAAAACCTGAATGTAGACTTAAAAACATATGGTGTTATCATTCAGTTTGTGTTACAAAGCTTTTATTTGAATCCAAAGCTAAGCAGTGGAAAAGCTATCACAGTTATTGACCCTACAAAAAGATCTGGGATGACTTGGCTAAAACCCCCAATGTTTTTAAATTTTTAATCCTTGATGCTACCAACACTGAACCATTTTCTGTCCTTCCAGAAAAGGCAGCCCCATTTTCACTAATGTAAAAACCTGGGCCACCAGGCACAAACTTGTCCCTCCAAAGGGAAGAAGCAGGAAGATCCTGAGGAGGAAACTTTAATGGATGACCAACGTTCCGATTTTAAATAAACTGATGCTGATCACCCTTTCACATGGGATAAATAAAATGAATATCTAGTTGAGGCCCTATGTTCACTAAAAAGTGGGGAGAACAACAAAAAGAGTTAAAAATGGCTTCCAAAAAGGCAGCACAAGAATCGAAATCCCTCAGACACACTTTCAGGTAATGACGGCACTGACAGCTTGCTCTCCTCCCAGAACCCAGAACCGCCAGTGAGAGCCCAGGAATCAGATCATCTTGAACAATACTCAGCAGCATCTAATCTGGGCGCATCTGCCACAATAAACAATATTTATGAAAATGACAAAAATGATGATGGTATTCTCATGATAACCTTCCAACAAATCAGATTGGTCAATAGGCTATACTGAATTTGGCTTAAAACCTCCCCTCTGATCCAAAATCCTGAATCTACACTCACATTTAGGATCAAATTCAGGTAATCATCATCCCACCTAGATCCAAGATGGTCCTATGGGCGCAGCTGGATCTAATGACCCAGCTCACCGCTCATAGAGCGGCTTGGGCACTTAAAAACAAAAATAGGGACGCTCAACATCGCAGGATATAGGGCTTTCACATCCTGAACCAAATACTAAATTCTTATCAATTTTCCTGCTGACATCTTGGGAATCCAAGAAACACACCGTTTGGCATAAGAGGAAGAAGAGTGGTCAAAATCTCTACTTCCTATTAAAACCACTTGGTCTCAGTAATGTGTGATCATTATTTGCTTACCAAAAATCTTAAATTTAATTAAAGCTTACAAATTTTAATAGAACGCGCCTTAGCAATAGCATTATTAAGGAGTAATGAGGAGTTCACTCTCCTTAACATATATGCCCCCATTAACTCAGCTTACCACATTGATTATCTCTAGAGATTATCCCAATTAAATCTCCTAGATACTACCTTTGATTTAGGTGAATTTAACTTTTGGTCTAATGCTGCAACTGACCGTTGGCCACTCACCTCTCAATGCCCACCCAACCATAGTTAATTATTAGTACTCGAGTTACACAGAGGATTATATAATCCCCTCCTAGTGATTATCCTGAGGTAATGCACATGACACTGACACATGAACACAGGGCAGTTTGCTATCTATAACACTCATTGATTACATTCTTCCCCCCTCATACTTTAAGCCAAAAATATCTAGGTTTAATACTAGCTTGGTGCAATTTTCAGACCACCGATTAGTTACAATACCCTAGCCATATCAGATCTACCAACTAATCAATCAAACTGGTCCAAAGTAAGTATTATTACAATATCCAGCGAGGATTCTCACATTGGATGAACCAACAAGCATCTTTACCTTATATGGTTTGCCCCTTTTGCGCAGATCCCTTGGTAACATGGGGTCTGATGAAACAGTACATCACTGCAGCTGCAAAGTGGATATCCACACGGCAGCACACATCTACAGCAGCAACTACCCGCCTCCAGCGATCTCTTACCCATCTGGAAAAAAACGCTCCATGCAGGGGTTACAGCCCATCTTGGACTCACGCATGGTTTGCTAAAACAATTCTTTTGCAAGAGTTAGATATTGCAAACCAACACCGTTTAAGAATCTAATCTGGTTCATCTCAAATCACTAAAGAGAAGAAATTAATAAGGTACTTTATGCGCCGCTTTACTGCATGGATGCAAGGTACTCTTATACCTAGTTTTAAACCAACAAAGGCACATTTGTTTTCTCCCCTGACTAAGTATCTGAAACAGCACTAATTTTACACCAACCTGTATTAAGCTGATGAGCGTAACCCAATGTACATAAAACAGTTTTTATCTAAAATTAAAAGCACTCCCCACTTAACTTATCGAGTCTTTTTAGTGTTGTTTCTAGTAAAGAACTATGGGATTCTGTATGCAGGGCTCCTCACCACAAAATCCATGGCCCAGATAGTATTCCTTATGAATTCTATAGAACACACAATAATTTAATTACGCCTTTAATCATAGCCTCCTACCAATAAATGCCTTCTAGAAACTCGCATATTGCCTGGTGGGTCAGAAGCAATTTATAGTCAAATTATTTAAAAAAGAGGATCCTAATGAGCTATGTAACTGGCTACCAAGCTCACTCACTAATGTAGATGTTAAAGTAAAAAACCAGAGTACTGCCTAAGCGTCTAGGTAAGATTGCAAAACAGCTATATAACGCATATCAGTATTGGTTTGTTCCAACTATCAGTATATATGACAACATCCATGATGTTACTAATATATGTCATTTCCAGGTCAGATGGTGCCCTAATCTTCTTGGATCAACAAAAGGCGTATGATTGTGTGCATTGGAAATATCTTAAGGCATCTCTTTAAACTTTCCGCCTTCCTCCTCATTTTATTAACTGGGTGAAGCTTTCAACTGAGTCAGCTAACATGGCTATCCAGGGTCCAGCTTTTATTACTGACCTCATCATCCCATAACGCGGTTCAAATAGGCTGACCAACTTATCCATTTATTGTATCTTTGGACTAAAAAAAGTCCTTCAAATCATAGATCAGACCCCAAAAGGTATTAACTATCCAGGCCAGAACCCTTTAAAAAGTATCAGCATTTTCAGATAAAGATGTGGTGGGTTTTAATCCATCAGACGATCGCTCCCTAGAGCATATCATCAATCAATATGAGCAGATAAGCAATGTCAAGATCAATCGCCTCAATACTGAGTCATACTCCTTGACAAGCACCATCTTCAGTGGCTTAATGAAAGTTCTTGTCGCCCTTCAGCTAGAAGATCTAGTGTCTTATTCCAGTCAACTCCCTTTAATCAACCTGTTCTCCACTTAGGAGAATGGCTGGACTCTATGGGATATTCATCTACAGTTAAGGAGAGTAAACTCCTTTTAAGTATCTCGAGCCATGAAGCTAGTCTTCATGGCCGTACAACAGGGATTGTGGGGAAATTAGTATCATCAAATACCCTGATTTCTCAAGGATATAGTACACTATTCATGCTATATCATTTTCTACTGCTTTTTCATCTCATTAAGGGTTATATTGCAATCATAGTTTTGGGATGGCCAAAGAGCAGCTATCAAGATTAAAAGCCATTTGGCCCATGTTCCTCAGGTGTCATGGGCCTCATTCACTACCATTAACAAACCCCCAATTCTAAACTAATGGATTGTCTAAGTAACGTGCCATACCCCAAATGGACTATTGGGCAGCAGCTGCAAGAGGGAACTTTTCACGAGCCTTAGGGCTGGTAAAACTATTGCGCCCAATACTTTAATGGATTATTTGGCCTCTTTTTCTAATGTAGTTGGCTCCCATCATACCAAACCATATTTTAAAGATTTTCTCTGGGTTATTAAGAACTGCATCTTGAGTTTTTGCACATTGACCCGCTACCCACTATAAAGTGGCAACCCATTTTATTTCTTACTCTTCATTGAATGCGCCTGTTAGATCAGCATCCTTCTTTCCAAGGAATAAGTTCACTATAGCATGAATTGATTTGTTAGATTTGTTAGATATCCCTTACTCCACAAAAGAGCGAATAATATGTGGGAGTATACTCATCACCCCTTACTCCACTTAAAACTAGAGCTCACATATGGAAATGCCTTATAAAGGCATATTGGACTCAGATAGATCCAACTTTATTGCTCACCTTTGTTTCATTTTGTGGTGGTCATGATACTCTCGTCCATAGGATAGAGGGTCTTCTCACGTCCAGGTCAATCTGAAGGGAAGTTTCCCATCTGTTCATCTTCCTGCACCTAGTACAATCTACCCTACCTGTGATCCTTTCGTCATGGGGTGATATCCCCAAATCCCTACTGCTCAGAGCCATGATAGCATCCAAAGCATTGTGGTCCATAAATACTATCATTTTGAAAGCTATCAACAAGGCTTCTTCACCATGGCTGAAGAATTGGCGCGCCTTCATAGTCATCTAACTCGCAGCTTCCATTATTGGTTCTTAGGATCTTTGCATCATTAATGTCACCACCAAATCCAGTCATGGATAAAAATATATGGTTCTTGGAATTTGACTCATATTTTCATATCTGCAAAATTAGGACAACACTTAAAGACCATCTAGTCTTGCCCCTTGTCCTATATCCTTATCCCTGATGACGGGGACAGAATCAGTTAGACTACTGTCCTGAACATTCAGGGCACTTATGCAAGTTTTCTCTCTTTTACTATTTTATTTTTTTCTTCTTTTTGGTAGTGTTGGTCCCATAGTTCTCCTACCTCAAATAAACGTTATTTATATATCTATCTTAATATATAAAGATCATTGCATGTATATGTGATACACATTATCCCAAGAACAATTGAACCAAAAATCACACTTGACATAAATACTTATATATTTGGGGGATGGTCATATGTTAATTTTCAAAAAAATATAATAATTAAAATATAAAGCTATATATAATATTGAAAAAAGCATAAGATTCTAGTGGTAATTGTATATCAAAATAGCTGAGCATTTTGGTTTATTTGTTTAATTCAAGTTCATAGTTTTGATAAGCAGCTGGTAGTTTTTAGTTAATTAAATGTTCAACAATTTGGTTTTGTTATTGGTGGTTGGTGAATTATGTTGTTTGATGGTCTCAATGGTTTATGTCAGTGATTAACAGTTTAGCTAATTAAATAGATCAATTGATTTTCTGAGTGATCAATGTTTTTAGTTTAAGGCTAACTTTTCTTTCCAATTACTATCACTTTTAGTAATATGATTTGATTTAAACAGCACAATTTGATAATCAATACCAGGTGAGATGAGTATGAATAATAAAGTAAAGAGCTGGGCAAACGCGGTAAAGGGTAGAGGACCCAGACCTGCATCACCCAAAGGTGCCAAGCGCATTGGACAAATGAATATCTCAGTAAAAATAAAAAAAACATGAGGTGGTGCCCCCGCAGGTTTCATTAATTTGTTGGTAAAATACTGCAGCTATATGGAAGTATCCCAATTGCAACTACTGTTGTCAGTGGAACATGGGATATAAGTTTTCCTGGGCTTAGAAACACTGACAATGTGGGAATAGTTTAATGAAGCCCAACATAAATTTTTCCCGCATGTGGTGTACTTAACAACCCATAATATCTACAGAGGTTGGGTAGATCTTGGGTTTGAGACAGCAGAAGAAGCGGACAAAGCAGAAAAGGTTAGAGTGGTACTCAAACTTCCCAATGGACAGCATTTGTTAAAGACCAAACGCACCCATTGGACTGAATCAAAAGACTTTTTTATAATTTTTGATTATCTTCTGACCACACTGGCGCACACAGTAGTTGAAAGACATCTCTAAGAAGGCTTGGAAGCCTATGAAGAAATCAAACAATTTGAGATGCAAAGATTCCAGCTGATGCTGACCCTTAGCACTGGGAAGGCAATAGCAATTATTTTCCTGAACCAGGATGTAGTAGAGGATATTACAAAATTCCCTCACATAGCATCCTTCACAATTGATGGGAAAAAATCCCAGCTGTTCTGCGCAACAGTGGAAAGTGCACCCCATATTCAACCACTGCCAGGCCTTTGGACACAAGATTTATGCTTGCCCCATAAAAGAAGGCCTGAGAGAAATGGAATTCTTTGAGGAGGAAATGGGTGAAGATGACTCAGAGTACGCCAAAATCACGGATACTACATAAGCCTTTAACTGGGGAGAACACGGGCAATATAAAATAATTGACCCTATTCCCTGAAAGAACAAAAAATGGCCAAACAGGCTCGCAAGCTGGCCACAGCCAAGGCAAAGGCCTCAGCGGAATCAACCATATTGCCGGTGCAGATCCAAAGACATGGATGAATTCAAGTTAATTAACCAATCAGAT
>JAKSZP010012524.1:0-40143 GCA_022478985.1 Massospora cicadina
CTGGCAAGGACGCCTAAGGGGCAGGAGCTTGAAGGAGGCCAAGGAGCAAGATGGACGTCCAAGTCGAGGAAAAACGGGAATTGAGTAACATGGGTAGTTTTGAGATTCGATTTGGATTCAAATCAAGAATGGAATGGAACAGTTGCTTGGAAGTTTCGCAGTTCGTTTGGGATTCGAAATGGAACTGGCGCGGAACTGTTGAGGATCGGAACTGGCACAGAACCATTGAGTGAGGATTCCGCGATCCTGCTGTAAGGTTTACACCAAGCATCAGTCATATTAGCACCATAAGCTTGTGTTATATTTTATATTAGCTTGTAGCATGTGTATATAGGGAAGGAACTGGGAGCTGGAGGCTTCTCAGTTCTGTTTTCTATCAGCCTGGCCAATATTAAATAAAAGAACTTAAAATTAATATATTTATACTTTGAGTTTATTTTAAAAATATTGCCTAACTGCAGCCATGTTTGGTTTGAATCAACAAGAATTGGACTTGGAGAGTGAGCTTGGGAGAGCTATTGCCTCCCTTTATACCTTGTCTTGGAGTCAAGGCATGTTGCTGGGGTTAAGTATACTTGCAACTGTCTTCCAGGGGGTGCTTGTCCAGTCTTGTAGCGCGCGCACAAGGAGAGTAGTATCAGGAGCCCTGTCAGCCCTATGGTCTGTAACATGAATTCTGTTGCCCAACTCATTTGTGGCTCATTGGAAGGAGCCAGTGCGTTACACAGCCCATAAGGTGTCCAATTTGTGAATCCTTCTTTCTGGCCTATGGTGGTAGAAAAATACAAGATCTCCGACTTGATAATCTCGTAACATAAATCTACTAGCATTGGTTCTGGTACCTTCCTTCAAGGTGGTAGTAGTAAGGGAACTTGAAGCTTATACTTGTATATGGATGATTTCATCAGCTAATCTCTTCATAGCTAAATTGGTAGATTGCGGGGTAGCCTTTTCAAATATAGGTTATAAACTTGAGGGGAGGATAGGTTAATGATCATATAGAGCTTTGAAAGGAGTTATTCCAATAATACAATGATATTAACTCTATAAGCTAACATCGCACTAGGTAAGTAAAGGTTCCACCTACTAGGATCATTAGAGGCCATCTTTCGAAGAATGGCTATAAGGGTATTGTTTGCCCGTTTGAATGCACCATTAGTTGAAGGATTATAAGGAATCATAAAGGACTAATAAGTCCCCATTAGTTTGGTAAGCTCAACCACCACCTGAGAAATGAAGTTGGTATCATTATCCGATAACAGGACTTTTTTGCTACCATGCCTGGTGAAAACTCGATTGAAAAGAAAGGACGCTGTCATCTTGGTGGTAACATTGGGAACTAAAATAACTTTAATCCCTTTAGTAAAATGGTCAATAACTAACAGAATATATTGATGTCCAGAGGTGGCCATAGGGAAAGGACCCACTACATCAATACTCATAGTGGAAAAGGGTTTAAAAGGTCCCACAATTTGGTGTTGAAATGTTGGATTTCCAATACGTTGTTGTTGGCACCTAAGACAAGATTTCAGCACATTATGTATAGATTCCAGCAAGTTATCCCAGTAACAATGATTCTTTAACCACTGTAGTGTCTTGGCAACAGCTCCATGACCTACGCTTGATGGCCTCCATAATGGTATCAGTCCCTGCAGAGGGCCAAATAAAGGGCAACCACTTAGTGCCTAACTTTTTATATAAAGAACCTTCCTTAACCTTAGTGTCTTCAGTTAAGGATTGTAGCTTCGATATAACATCCTTAGAATCATGGAACCAGAGCTCATGTCTACCGATCAGGTCATAAATGCTATCTTTCTCTGCAGAAAATAACGTTAAGTTAGCCAATTAAGAAAGGCCATCAGCGTTTTGATGTATAGCTCCAGCCAATGTTGAATAGTGAAGTCATATTTTGGTGCTTTAACGCCTATCTAGCTAAGCGCCCATAAGGATCCTTCATTTGTTGTAACCACTTCAGGGAAGCGTGATCCGTTACAATAGTAAAATGCTTGCCATATAGATAAGGCCAAAAATGCTTGTTGGCAGACAACACAGTGAGGCATTCTCTCTTGGTAATGATATAGTTGTGTTCAGCCTTAGAAAGGGTTTTACTATAGTACGCAATGGGGTGATAAACCAGAGTAGTATCATGTTGAGCCAGAATGGCCCCAATAGCAATATCACTGGCATCAGTAAATAGAGTAAAAAGGTTTGGAAAGTCAGGATGGGCTAAAACGGGGGCACTCATTAAGGCTTGGCGCAACAGATAAAGGAAAATTGCTGCGATTCTTCCCATAAAAAAGGGACTTCTTTATAAAAAAAAGGTAAACTAAAGGCTCTGCAATCTCTGCACAATGGAGATGAATTGTCGATATTAACCAACTATCCCTAAAAACACTTGGATATTGCGAAAGCTTTTGGGAACAGGCATGTCCAAAATAGCTTGTTTCTTATTAGATAAGGGTAAAATACCTTTACAATTAACTTTATGTCCCAAAATTCCATCTCAGATTTAAAAAAAGCACACTTCAATGGTTTATGCTTAAGAGAGGCATGACACAGTTGGCCAAAAACTTCCTTCAAATGAGCCAAATGCTCATTGAAAGTGCATGAAAAAACAGTAACATCATCTAGATAAACTAAAACACAAGAAAGCTTCAAATCCCCAAACAAGCCATCTATGGCTCGTTGAAAAGTAGCTGGGGCATTACAAAGCCCCTGCGGCATATGAGTTAGCTCAAATAGCCCCTCACTAGAAATTAGAGCACATTTTTGACGATCTTCCAGGGCAAGATCAATTTGCCAATAACTACTCACAAGGTCCATAGCAGATAAGTATTGTGATCCAGACAACAGGCTCAATGAATCATCTATGAGAGGTAAAGGATAAGATTTTTTTGAGTAACAGCATTGAGTCGATGATAGTCTATAGCCACTTGGTGACCCCCATCCTTTTTTCAGATGAGTAGTAGAGGAGAAGCCCATGGACCCTTAGAAGGCGTTAGTAACCCAGCCTCAAGTAGTTGTTTCAGTTACACTGAGACTTGAGCCTCCTCAACTTTGGATTTACAATATGTTCGAGCTCAAATAGGGGGAGTATCCCCAGTTTTCACCTGATGCTGCACCTCTTTCATTAGGCCAAAATCCCCTGGACCTTGGGCAAAGATATCCGCATATTCTTCAATCAGGGCCTCAGCTTCAAGCTGTTTATCTGAAGTAAGTGAATCCCCATATTTGATGTCAATTTGAGCAACAATAGAAGGATCTTCCAGCCCATTTTTGCATAAATCTTCACATTCCAAAACATATAATATTTACTTCACAGGAGTAGGCCGCACATAGGCAATGGGATTATTGCATTTCAATCACATAGGTCAGGAAGTGAGATTGGCTAGTAGAATTGAAACAGTCCCCTGAAAGGTAAGATCAAGGATACCCAGGCATGGTAAGGCCTCCAAATGAGAAGGATTTTGGTGACTAAAGATCTCTAATACATGATCAGGAGGTAAAAATACTTGTACACCCATATCAACAATAATTTGAGCTTTTGGAGGAATAGTAATCGAGGAGATGGAATATAACGGCATGCCCTCAGAGGCACAAGCAGACAGAGGTAGAAGTATAGTCCGTAGACCCAGGATTTGGTATTTGAGACGTGAGATAGAAGTGGGATATTCCAATAAGCAATCATGTTGTTTGAGTTTTCCTTTGTTAGTGGGGACATCATCTAATATCAAAGGTACTCAGTACCCAATTAAAGATATGTATTTGTCTTTAAGACTGATATTGCATCAAAATCGGTGAGAAACTTAGTTCATAAGAGCAGATCATAGCAGTTGTTATCCAATACCACTGCAGGGGCTGACACAACCAACTTTCCAAAATGCATCAGAAGAGAGGAATAGGCTCCTGCAGATTTTTTGTAGAAAAGTCCAGCAGTTCCGTAGTCTTGGGAATGGTTCAAATCAGGAGCCAATTTGCTTTTCTTCATAAGCTTGGATGAGATTACATTTATGGGCGATCCCATATCAATGATAGCCAAAACTTTCACCTTATGCTCAATGACTTCCACCTGGGTTACATCAGTGTCAAAGTTTAAGATTGAGAAAACTGAGGGATTAATCGTTTAAAAGGAATTAGAAGAAAAAGAGAAGCATAAGCAGAAAAGAGTCTTTGTTGGATAATTCATCAGGGATATCCAGCTCATCGGGAGTGGATACCACATAACAATCTAAAGAAGATTCAAAAGTTTTTGACTGAGGTACCTGAGGTAGGTCAGCACAGGGAGCCTCGTGCCCTATGCTGACTCCTCTTTTTTGACTCCTCTGTCTGTTTTTTCCAACATTGAGACACCACATGGCCCACGATACCACAATAAGTGTATGGCTCCTTCAGTTTGGATTTAGGTTTAGGTGGCATCGCATGAATGTGAGAACAAGGGTTACTAGAGGAGGTCAGATGTACCACCCCATTAGGAATCTCTATAAGCTCTTCTTTGATGTCGATAATGGAGCTGAAATTTTTTGAGTGCTTTCAAGTGTAGTGATAACTGAGTGTGAGAATTGAACGCACTCATTGCAGCTGATAAGCATCATCAACAGTAATCCAGTCACATGTAGCAAGTGTCTGGGCCTCATGGTAGAATCGTTTAGTGATCTTTGATAAACTCTCCTCGTTTATATTGAATACTTATAAAGGCTTGCTTTTGGTTGGAAAGGAATTGATCACTCCCAAATTCCTTTATGAGCGGTTTTCACTTGAGCCCACGTAGTGCAAACCTTAAAATGCAGAACCATAATCTCTTGAGCGAAATGGCTTAGGCAAGAGGTGATATGGTGGACCTTCTGTTTATCAGTAGCTCAATCTTTTGCGCATTTATAAACAAAAAGAAAAGAATGGATGCTACTTTCACCCAATTCAAACTTATCCTTGAAGGTAGGTTTGAAAAGGGTGGCTTCAGTGTTCAAGATGTGTACGCCGAATACTGCAACTGGTCCAGCCTTGGAGGGTTCAGACTCTGTGAAATGGGCATGAGGGGGAACTCAGTCATTTTTTTGTCTCAATAGATATAAATCACCTTTTAAATTTTAAATTCATTGTTTATTATGGTCATTTGTAGGAGCTCGGTTTAAGTTGGAAATCGCAGTAACCATCTCCATTTGCTTAGTCTCAAGTACTTCACATTTGGCAGCCAACCTCTCAATGGACGCTGTAAAAAGAAGCAAACTGAGTTTCTTGAGTAGCTTGGTTTGAATCGCATAGCTGATGTGCATTCTCAACACCATCCAGTAAATTGATTAAGGAATAGTCCAGATCGGTTGGAAGACCTTCCAAGGATAAGAAACACCCTTGAGCTATGGCTCAGATTTGGGTTTCTAATGCTTGTACTTGAGATGCTAGGAGCATCAAAGGTTCTGAATTGGACGTTGGAAGTGCAGAGCCAGGGGGACCAGGAAGTCCCGGGGGCCCTTACGACCCATCTCTACCTGAAGGACCCAGAGGGCCTTGTTGACCCAGTGGACCAGGGGGACCATGTTCCCCAGGTGGTCCCAGAGTTACAGATGGGGAGCTAGGTGGTCCCGCTGGTCCAGGAGGACCAACAGGGCCGGGTTCACCTTCCTTAATATTACCCACCACTTGGACAAGATTTTGGGTTAGTCCATTAAGCTCCCCCAAGCTCTTCTCATGTTTGGCCCAAGAATGATCCAGTTGTTTCTTAATCTCCTCCCCTAGGGAGGTAATCTGGTGATGAATAGGGTTAGTGGCATTGCTAACTTAATGAGATACTTCTTGGCTGATGTATCCCACAACCCCATTATCAATTCTCACCAACTGGTTATGAATATCGTTGATTTCTCTTCTATTATCAAGAATGGCCTCTTGGTTATCCCTTCCAAAATTGGATGCCATTTCATAAAATGAAGATAGTTGAGAGTGAAATTGTTGTGCTAAAGTCAATTGGTGCTGGATTTCAAGATGATGCAACCCCAAAATCTGGAGTAAATGGTGAATAGCCAGATGTACATAATGCCTGAGATACTGCTCAGCTTCTAGTCAAACCAACTTTGATAGGCTGTAACACTGCTAGGTTATATAAGTTCATTATGTTGTCAGCAACCTTAAAAGCTCAGTCATGATTAGGGCGAGCACCAGGCTGGATAGCCCCTCTGATCAAGCTTTTGACAGTTTCTTCAAAATAAGCGGCTTTAATCTGATAATTAGATTGGTCAGGGCCCTCAATGGCCAAGTCCATTGAAGCTTAAAATTGTAGATTAAAGATATTAGCGGAAGTCAAATCTTGCCAGTTAGAGTGTACCCATTGGGTGTTACTCAAAGATTCCTCTGAAGAGGGGCTCTCTTCGCTAGACATATTTATTGTTGTGAAAGTATGTTTTAACCAGGTAGCCTTGGAAGCAAACCTGGCAGGGAGCACCAGTATTGGAATTTCGTGAGAAATTATGATAAACAGGTGCTATGAAGGCTATGAAATTATTAGTTCCATGGCTTTGATGAGGATTGACTCAATTGCAACAAAGTTTTTAGTTCCTTTGCTATAGATAATGCCAATTGAATATACAGAATCCTGTATGAAAATAGACCAAAATTAAACTACACGAGACATGAATTGAGGTACTTTATTAATTTAAAACCAGAGATATTTATAGGGATAAATTTCGTGGTTCTTTGTGAGGGTTTTCATGATTTACCCAAGTTAAGATCTTTCCTAAGAGAGGACCAATATTGTTGATTATCATTATTATTAAAAGATTTGTGATGATCAGATCTAATAGAGCTCTTGTTAGATGTGATCGACCTTCTTAGCAAGGGCTTAGCCCCTTCAAAATGATTGGTCATTTCAGATTGCTTAGTCATCTCGGATTTCTGAGCTTCTTTGGATTGGTTAGACTTACCCATAGTAGAAGGTTGATAACTCTGAAGGGTCTTTCTTTGGTCAAATTAAAAATTGGAAATGCTCGTCTTGGATTTTCATTTTCATTAGACTGAGATATCAAATCTAGATCTGGAGTAATTTTGGTCATCTTAGTTGTACTTCAACAGAGTTGAACATCTGGTATCTTAGTTCTCCAACTAGTTCACTTCAACTGAGCAAGCATGACCAATATACAATAAGGAGTTAGCAGCAGTGACTTGGTCACTCACCCACTGGTGATACCTCCTACAGGGTGCCCAACATAGATCACTGTTTGGACAGATCATAAGGCCTTGCTCTACTAATGCAAGCCCAGAAGCTGGGGCACCATCAAAATCGCACCTACCAGGATCTATTTGGGTTCCACTTCAAGTACTAATTTATAAAAGGCCCCCTGAACGTTTTGCTGGACATGCTCAGTCAAAATCCCTCCATGTCACCATACGGTGGGGAGGACCCATTAGATCTCACTACTGTAGTGCCCCCTCCCAAATCTCTCCTTGGCCCCCTACAGTAGCTTTCGCTGACCTTGCCCTGGATGTCCCACTCTTCCTCCACGTCCTTGCTTCCCAAACCTGTTTCCCAGAAGGTATAGAGCTTTATGTTGACTTAAAGTCCATGAATCATAAGAGAGCTCTGTATACTTTGCAGAAGGGAACAATTTGGTTTTGTGATCAAGTTTGGGTCCACCTCACTACATAGCTGTGTAATTGAGGACCATCATGTCCCCAGACAATTTGGCATCCTGGCATCAAGAAGTGTGCAGATCTCATCAAGAGAGCCTACAACTGGCCTGGGTCCTCAAAGGACATCCCACCTGGATCTCCCTATGTGTCACCTGCTCCCAGGCAAAATCTGACCATTCTGGACAGAAGGGGTTGTTACACCCTCTGCAGCAAGATGAGGGCCCATGGACCTCAGTCTTGGTGGACTTCATCGTAGAGCTCCCGCCCTCTTGTGGCTCAGATGCTATCATGGTAGTTGTAGAATGACTTACCAAGTTTGCATTCTTTATCCCCTGCCTCTCATCTATTACTGAAGTAGAGACCGCAAATTTGTTTGTCAACTATGTCTTCATTATGTTTGGTCTTCCCAAAAGATAGTGAGTGATAGGGGGCCCCAGTTCACTGCCCAGTTCTGGGAAGAGTTGTTAACCCTCCTCATCATCAAGACTTGCAAATCCACCGCCTACCACCCCCAGTCCAATAGGCAGACTGAGCGGGTGAATCAGGTACTGGAGCAATACCTGCGCTTTTATGCGACGGCTTGAAAAACACTTGGGCCAAGGATCTGCCCCTTGTCCAGTTTGCATACAACAATTTCCCCATTCCTTGACCAATCTCTCCCCTTTGACGCCACACAGGATACAACCCCTCATTAAATTTTGGTCCCCAGCTAGCCTCAACAGTTCCAGCATCCTAGGACTGCGTAATCTAACTCTGAAAGACACAAAACCTGATCCATGAACATTTGACATAGTCCATCAAGGACTACAAGAAGTTCTCTGATTGGAAGCACCTCCCCAGACGTAAGAAAAAGTTTGCTTGTCATGCTGGACACCCGCAACCTCCACCTAAAAGCCCCCATCCAAAAGCTAGCATCCAAATGCTCAGGACCCTTTAAAGTTGAGAAAGAATTAGGCAATGATGCCTACCATTTGAAACTTCACGCACTTTGAGATCAGTATAATGTCTTTCATACCTCCCTCCTAACTCCCTTTAAAGGGGAAAGGCCAACCTCTCCGGAGCTGATTTTCATTGGCAACTCCCAGGAAGTGGATTTGAAGGCTATCCTGGCTCATAGAGGCCCTACCAATATGTTCAATACCTGGTCGCCTAGAAGCTACCCCTCATATGAGAACAGCTGGGTAAGTGCACGTGATTGTGTGAACTGCAAGGACTTAGTAGAGGAATTCCACACTTCCCACCCTGTGGCCCCCTGTCCCCCCCAGAAGATCGCAGTCACCCTTCCATAAAGCTCCCATAGAGGCACAAAAACTATGCCTTGGCCCATGCCACAGGTGGAGGAATCCTCCCAGTTGAAAAAGCAAAGAGTAGTGTAAGTCCTGGAGACCAGCCCCTACACTTGGATAGGGAGCAATACCCCTTCTGAACAAAAGGGGGCCAAAGGCCCAAGTGGACCCCCTGTCACGGTGAGCAACTTGGCACACATGGTAGATGAGCGCCAGGTGACTGCTCCCCCCATAGATACCCCATTACCTCCCCTTCCCCCTCCTCAACCCTGGTAAGTTTGATAGAGGGGTCTACAAATCTCATGCAAGCTAGGGGCCTCGGGAAGGCCCCTGAGACCCCCACTCCCCAGGAAAATTATGTCAAAATTTGGAGGAAATTGCCTTCACCAACCTTGTGGTCCAGTCCGCACATTTCAGCCTGGGGGGCCAGTCTGGACTGAATGGAACCAAAAATCAAATTAGGGCACAATTCAAATCTCAAACTAGTCATTGAATGACTTGGACCAATTGCCCCAACTCTCTGGGACAGATCCAGGAAGTTCATATCATGCAGATAGCCCATATAAGAGTTTGGACCAGGCCTCAAACAACTCAGCCCAGCTGCCACAACCCCCTAGGATGAATCTGGGAAAATTTAAATCTTACAAGCAGGCTGACTCAGATGGCCAGGGTCTGGATCTGCACCATCGACCTGTCTTGGGCCCAAAAATGTGGAAAAATTTATATTTTTTGATTTTTGCCAGGATTTTAAACATCACACTACCCCCTTCCCACCAGCCAACCAGATCCTATCACCAACCCCCAAATGAACAATCACATAACTACTCCCCCATGCAATTCTCCCAATACATAAGGCAATGCCCTGCCTAGGGGCGGTTGTCAGTTCATTTTTTATCTTCTCATGATTTGCGCCAAATAAACTATGTATACCCCACTCAGCTTTCTGCAGCCTCCATCACCTTATTTTCTTAACTAATAATTCTCCAATTGATCTGGAAAGCACGCTAACACCCAGATCCTTATTCTGATGTTTACAACTGGATTGTCTGGATGATCAACCCTGCCACGTGGCAGCAGAACATGAATATCATAAACCAGCTCACCCCTGACAATGAACCCATTTACTCATTCATTATTGCACATCTGTTTAACATGAACCCTTCTGTCTGTTCCGCTTCTGGCTTTTCTGATGCCGCTCCCCTGTTGTAGCAGCACTAGGGCACCTCTGCTCCACCACCTGCAGAGGAGGCACCCCTACCTGGTCCATCCGCTGATGGTCCAGGCTGACTGTGGGGCCTGAAACACCCTGTTCAGGGGGAGATCAGTCCAAAACTCCTTGCATTTTCCATCCCCCATTTACTCTCACCTCTGATTGTGTGGCAGCCCATGAGCCACCCCTTGTTAGTACTCAAGCTCAATCATTCAAAACTGAAGACCAGCAACTGAGAACCCTGGAGGAGTTGTTGTCCTCCCTGCATCTCCCACCCTTGGTGGTTGCCCCCATTGCAACCATTTGGTTTGCCTTGGGGGCCTTCAGTACATTATTGAACTTTTACTTTCCTCATGTTTCCAATAGAACCCCAACCTTTCAAGTTGCTCAGACTGCTATACCCATGGCATTCTGGTCTCTCCACTGGGTGCTCACGCACCCTGACTGGTAGCCCAGTATAATTCTTATCAGCCAATCCCATGACAAAGCCTTTCAGATCTAATGCATTTTCTTGCATGATCACTTTTGCTACCAGTCAGCTCATGTTGACTGAAATGATAGCAGCTGAGCTTCAGACCAACTCAGAAAACCATGGCATTTAATTTAGGCATGTGTACCAAAGCACAGCAACCATGATTGCCCCTCCCTTGTACTTGGGTCTGTACCCATGCAACCCCAGCTTGTGGGGTAGCCATTTGGCAGGTGCCATTAATGGAGATACAACTAAGATGACCATAAGTACTCAAGATCGAGATTCAATATCTCAGTCTAATAAGATTGAAAAATCTAAAACGAGTATTTCTGATTCTCAATTTGACTGAAGAAAGACTCTTCATAGTTATTAACCTCCTACGATGGGTGAATCTAATCAACCCAAAGAAACTCAGTAATCCAAGATGGCCAAGCAATTCAAAATTATTAATCATTTGGAAAGGGCTAAGCCTTATTAAGAAGGTCAATCACATCTAATTAGAGCTCTATTAGATATGATCATCATGAGTCTTATAATAATAATGATAATCAACAATATTGGTCCTCTGGTAGGAAAGATCTTACCTTGGGTGAATCAAGGAAATCCTCGCAAAGAATCACGAAATTTTCCCCTATAAATATCTCTGGTTTTAAATTAATAAAGTACCTCATTTCTAATCTCGCATAGTTTAATTTTAGTCTATTTTCATACAGGATTCTGTATATTCAATTGAAATTAACCATCGCAACAGAACTAATAACTTCATTGCACTTAAATCGACCTTTGCTAGAGCCATGGAACTAATAATTTTGTAACCTTCATAGCGTCTGTTTATCATAATTTCTCACGAAATTCCAATACTGGTGCTCCCTGCCAGGTTTGCTTCCAAGGCTACCTGGTGAAAACATACTTTCACAACAATGAATATATCTAGCAAAGAAAGCCCCTCATCAGAGGAATCTTTGAGTATGACCCAATGGGTACACTCTAACTGGCAAGATTTGCCTTCCGCCAATATCTTTAATCTACAATTTTAATCTTCATTGGACTTGGCCATTGAAGGCCCTGACCAATCTAATTATCAGATTAAGGCCGCTAATTTTGAAGAAACTGTCAAAAGCTTGATCAGAGGGGCTATCCAGCCTGGTGCTCGCCCTAATCATGACTGAGCTTTAAGGTTGCTGACAACATAATGAACTTATATAACCTAGCAGTGTTACAGCCTATCAAAGTTGGTTTAACTAGAAGCTGAGCAGTATCTCTGGCATCATGTACATCTGGCTATTCACCATTTACTCCAGATTTTGGGGTTGCATCATCTTGAAATCCAGCGCCAATTGACTTTAGCACAACAATTTCACTCTCAACTATCTTCATTTTATGAAATGGCATCCAACTTGGAAAGGATAATTGAGAGGCTATTCTCAATAATCAAAGAGAAATCAACGATATACATAATCAGTTGGTGAGAATCAATACTGGGGTTGTGGGATACATTGGCCAAGAAGTATCTCATCAGGTTTGCAATGCCACTAACCCTATTCACCATTGGATTACCTCCCTGGAAGAGGAATTTAGAGACAACTGGATCAGTTGCAGGCTGACCATGAAAAGAGTTTGGTTAAGCTTAATGGTTTAACCCAACATCTTGTTCAAGTAAAGGGTAATATTAGAGAAGGTGAACCTGGCCCTGCTGGTCCTCGAGGGCCACCAGGACCACCTAGCTCCCCATCTGTAACTCCAGGACCACCTGGGGAACGTGGTCCCCCTGGTCCAGTGGGTCAACAAGGCCCTCTGGGTCCTTCAGGTAGAGATGGGTTGCAAGGACCCCCGGAACCTCCTGGTCCCCCTGGCTCCTCGCTTCCAACTTCCAATTCTGAACCTTCAATGCTCTTAGTATCTTGAGTACAAGCATTAGAAACCCAATCTGAGCCATAGCTCAAGGGTGTTTCTTATCCTTGGATGGTCTTCCAACCAATCTGGACTATTCCTTAATCAATTTACTGGATGGTGTTGAGAATGCACATCAGCTATGCGATGTAAATCAAACTACTTAAGAAACCCAGTTTACTTCTTTGACAGCATCCATTGAGCGGTTGGCTGCTAAATGTGAAGTACTTGAGACTAAGCAAACGGAGATGGTTGCTGTGATTTCCAACTTAACCTGAGCTCCTATGAATGACCATCTTAACTAATGGGTTTAGAATTTACAAAATGATTTGAATCTCTTGAGACAATAAGCTGACCGAGTTCCCCCTCATGCCCATTTCACAGAATCTGAACCCTTTAAGGTTGGACCAGTTGCTGTACCAGGCGTACATGCCTTGAACTGAAGTCACCCTTTTCAACCTATCTTCAAGGATAAGCTTGAACTTGGTGAAGGTAGCATCCATTCTTTTCTTTTGTTTATGAACGCGCAATGGATGGAGCTACTTATCAACAGAAGGTTCGCCATATCACTTCTTGCCTAAGCCGGTTTGCTCAAGAGATCATGGTTCATCATCTTAAGGTTTGCACTACATGGGCTCAAGTAAAAACTGATCTCATAAAGAAATTTGGGAGTGATCAAATCCTTTCCAACTAAAAGCAGGCCTTTATGAATATAAATTAAATGAGGAGAGTCTATCCAGGAATTTGTCAAACAATTCTACCATGAGGCCCAGACACTAACTATGTGCAACTGGATTACTGTTGATGATGCTATATCAGCTGTAATGAGTGCGTTCAGTTCTTGCTTTCAATTACTACTACACTTGAAATTACTCAAAAGAAAATTAGCTCCATTATTGACATCAAGGAAGCGCTTATGGAAATCCCTAATGGGGTGTTACATCCGACCTCCTCTAGTAACCCACATTTTCACATCCATGCGATGCCACCTAAACCTAAATCCAAACTGAAGGAGCCATACACTTATTGTGGTATCGTGGGCCATGTGGTGTCTCAATGTTGGAAAAAACAGACAGAGGAGTCAAAAAAAGAGGAGTCAGCATAGGGCACGAGGCTCCCAGTGCTGACCTACCTCAGGTACCTCAGTCAAAACCTTTTGAATCTTCTTTAGATTGTTATGTGGTATCCACTCCCGATGAGCTGGATATCCCTGATGAATTATCCAACAAAGACTCTTTTCTGCTTATGCTTCTCTTTTTCTTCTAATTCCTTTTAAACGATTAATCCCTCAGTTTTCTCAATCTTAAACTTTGACACTGATGTAACCCAGGTGGAAGTCATTGAGCATAAGGTGAAAGTTTTGGCTATCATTGATATGGGATCGCCCATAAATGTAATCTCATCCAAGCTTATGAAGAAAAGCAAATTGGCTCCTGATTTGAACCATTCCCAAGACTACGGAACTGCTGGACTTTCCTACAAAAAATCTGCAGGAGCCTATTCCTCTCTTCTGATGCATTTTGGAAAGTTGGTTGTGTCAGCCCCTGCAGTGGTATTGGATAACAACTGCTATGATCTGCTCTTATGAACTAAGTTTCTCACCGATTTTGATACAATAATCAGTCTTAAAGACAGATACATATCTTTAATTGGGTACTGAGTACCTTTGATCTTAGATGATGTCCCCACTAACAAAGGCAAACTCAAACAACATGATTGCTTATTGGAATATCCTACTTCTATCTCACATCTCAAATACCAAATCCTGGGTCTACAGACTATACTTCTACCTCTGTCTGCTTGTGCCTCTGAGGGCATGCCGTTATATTCCATCTCCTCAATTACTATTCCTCCAAAAGCTCAAATTATTGTTGATATGGGTGTACAAGTATTTTTACCTCCTGATCATGTATTAGAGATCTTTAATCACCAAAATCCTTCTCATTTGGAGGCCTTACCATTCCTGGGTATCCTTGATCTTACCTTTCAGGGGAATGTTTCAATTTTACTAGACAATATCACTTCCTGACCTATGCAATTGAATTGCAATAATCACATTGCCTAGGTGCGGCCTACTCCTGTGTGTCATACATTCTCCTTTTCAATCTGAGAAAAAGAATGTTGGAGGTAGTAGTGTTTCCAATTCTGCTACTATGATTGGCCCATCACCTGCCCAATTTTTTTCTAATAGTGTGGATATCAGCAATATGAATACCCACAGTGAAAAATCCTAGTGGATACTCGGTGGAATCCTAACAACTGGAAAAATATGATTTATCATAAAAATTGGCTTAAAAAGGTAAATATTAATAATAGAAATACTCTGACTCCTCGGTCAGTAATGAGGAGAATAATATTGCATGGATCAAAACCTCCGCAAGGCAAGAGGATGTTACCCATCAATGATTGGGTGTGACTTAACCAATCATTATCATCCAAGTCTAATCACCATTGAGGTGCAAAGATTTTACTCAAGGATGATAGGGTAAAATTAGCCAATCATTACCATCTGAGTCCAACTACCACCAAAATACCCAATCATTACCATCTGAGTCAGACCACCACCAAGGTGAAAAGATTTTACTTGCTGGTGATTGGATACAATACATCAAATTGTTACCGCATGGGTCAGTTTTACCTCTAAAAAATTTTTATCTTCAATCTGATAGGCCAAAAGCCTATATTCCCTAATTTAGAAGACTGAGCTTTGCATTCTTTTGCCTCAAAAATCGATGGTCTCAAAATAAAACTAGTTTAAATAGGAAAAGCTAGTATTGACAAAGGGACCTTTTCTGGTTTTGCCCTGCCTGTTTAATAAAAAACATAAAAAACCAAAATAAGTATTATTTTTTACTTTTAATAAAAAGTAAAATATTATTTTAAAATATTATTTGTGGCCTCCTTTAGTGGATCCCACACTGTGAATGACATCTTATCTGTTTTGGGATGTGGAGATTTATGCAAATTTGGGCTGGAAGATCCCCCTATTGTTGCTCAAATTGACATCAGATTTGGGGATTCACTTACTTCAGATCAACAGCTTGAAGCTGAGGCCCTGATTGAAAAATATGCGGATATCTTTGCCCAAGGTCCAGGGGATTTTGGCCTAATGAAAGAGGTGCAGCATCAGGTGAAAATTGGGGATACTCCCCCTATTTGAGCTCGAACATATTGTAAATCCAAAGTTGAGGAGGCTCAAGTCTCAGTGTAACTGAAACAACTACTTGAGGCTGGGTTACTAACGCCTTCTAAGGGTCCATGGGCTTCTCCTCTACTACTCATCTGAAAAAGGATGGGGGTCACCAAGTGGCTATAGACTATCATCGACTCAATGCTGTTACTCAAAAAAATCTTATCCTTTACCTCTCATAGATGATTCATTGAGCCTGTTGTCTGGATCACAATACTTATCTGCTATGGACCTTGTGAGTGGTTATTGGCAAATTGATCTTGCCCTGGAATATCGTCAAAAATGTGCTCTAATTTCTAGTGAGGGGCTATTTGAGCTAACTCATATGCCGCAGGGGCTTTGTAATGCCCCAGCTACTTTTCAACGAGCCATAGATGGCTTGTTTGGGGATTTGAAGCTTTCTTGTGTTTTAGTTTATCTAGATGATGTTACTGTTTTTTCATGCACTTTCAATGAGCATTTGGCTCATTTGAAGGAAGTTTTTGGCCAACTGTGTCATGCCTCTCTTAAGCTTAAACCATCAAAGTGTACTTTTTTAAAACTGAGATGGAATTTTTGGGACATAAAGTTAATTGCAAAGGTATTTTACCCTTATCTAATAAGAAACAAGCTATTTTGGACATGCCAGTTCCCAAAAGATTGCACAATATTAAGTGTTTTTAGAAATGTTTTGTTATTATTGACAATTCATCTCCATTGTGCAGAGATTGCAGAGCCTTTAGTTTACCTTTTTTTTTATAAAGAAGTCCCTTTTTTATGGGAAGAATCGCAGCAATTTTCCTTTATCTGTTGCGCCAAGCCTTAATGAGTGCCCCCATTTTAGCCCATCCTGACTTTCCAAACCTTTTTACTCTATTTAATGATGCCAGTGATATTGCTATTGGGGCCATTCTGGCTCAACATGATACTAATCTCGTTGATCACCCCATCATATACTATAGTAAAACACTTTCTAAGGCCAAACACAATTATTGCATTACTGAAAAAGAATGCCTCTCTGTGTTGTCTGCCAACAAGCATTTTTGCCCTTATCTATATGGCAAGCATTTTACTATTGTAACGGATCACGCTTCCCTGAAGTGGTTACAACAAATGAAGGATCCTGATGGGCGCTTAGCTAGATAGGCGTTAAAGCACCAAAATTATGACTTCACTATTCAACATCGTGCTGGAGCTATACATCAAAACGCTGATGGCCTTTCTCAATTGGCTAACTTAACATTATTTTCTGCAGAGAAAGATTGCATTTATGACCTGATCGGTAGACCTGAGCTCTGGTTCCATGAATCTAAGGATATTATCTCAAAACTACAATCCTTAACCAAAGACACTCAGGTTAAAGAAGGTTATTATATAAAAAGTCAGGATCTAAGTGGTTGCCCTTTATTTGGCCCTCTGCAAGGACTGATATCATTATGGATACCCATCAAGATGTAGGTCATGGAGCTGTTGCTAAGACACTACAGCGGTTAAAGAATCATTGTTACTGGGATAACATGCTGGAATCTATACACAATGTGCTGAAATCTTGTCTTAGGTGCCAACAACAATGTATTGGAATTCCAACATTTCAACACCAAATTGTGGGACCTTTTGAACCCTTTTCCACTATGAGTATTGATGTAGTGGGTCCTTTCCCTACAGCCACCTATGGACATCAATATATTCTGTTAGCTATTGACCATTTTACTAATGGAATTGAAGTTATTTTAGTTCCCACAGTTACCACCAAGGTGACAGCGTCCTTTCCTTTCAATAGAGTTTTCACCAGGCATGGTAGCCCAAAGGTCCTGTTATCGGATAATGGGACCAATTTCATTTCTCAGATAGTGGCTGAGCTTACCAAACTAATGGGGACTTATCAGTCCTTTATGATTCCTTATAATCCTTCAACTAATGGTGCAGTCAAAGGGTGTATAGTACCCTTGTAGCCATTCTTCAAAAATGGCCTCCAATGATCCTAGTAGGTGAAACCTTTACTTACCTAGTGTAATGTTAGCTTATAGAGTTAGCTATCATCGTATTATTGGAATATCTCTTTTTAAAGCTTTATATGATCATGAACCTATCCTCCCCTCAAGTGTACAACCTATACTTGCAGAGGCTACCCCACAAACTACTGATTTAGCTATAAGGAGAGCAGCTGATAAATCATCCAATTATAAGCATTAGCTTCAAGTTCCCTTGCTGCTACCACTTTGAAGGAAGGTACCAGAACTAATGCTAGTAGACCTATATTACTAGAATATCAAGTCGGAGATCTTGTAATTTTCTACCACCATAGGCTGGGAGGAAGGATTCACAAATTGGATACCTTATGGGCTAGCCCTTATCAGATTAAAAATTGTTGGGGTATGGAATACTCCATTGCTGCTATTGATACTGGTACTGTTATCAATAGAGTGCATAGTGGGTTTCTTTGCAAGTATATGCCCCCTAGGTAATATCTTGAGGGGGGCATTGTTGGAGATACAACTAAGATGACCAAAAAAGTACTCTAGATCAAGATTTGATATCTTAGTCTAGTAAAATTGAAAAATCTAAAATGAGTATTTCTGTTCTCAATTTGACTGAAGAACGACTCTTCAGAGTTATTGACCTCCTATGATGATAGGTGAATCTAATCAACCCAAAGAAACTCAGTAATCTAAGATGGCCAAGCAATTCAAATTACTAATCATTTGGAAAGGGCTAGGCCTTGTTAAGAAGGTCAATTGCATCTAACTAGAGCTCTATTAGATATGATCATCATGAATCTTATAATAATAATGATAATCAATAATATCAGTCCTCTGGTAGAAAAGATCTTACCTTGGGTGAATCAAGGAAATCCTCGCAAAGAACTTACAAAATTTTCCCCTATAAATATCTCTGGTTTTTAATTAATAAAGTACCTCAATTCTCATCTCACATAGTTTAATTTTGGTCTATTTTCATACAGGATTCTGTATATTCAGTTTGGTATTAACCATCACAATGGAACTAATTACTTTGTTGCACTTAAGTTGATCTTTGGTAGAGCCATGGAACTAATAATTTTGTAGCCTTTGTAGTGCCCGTTTATTGTAATTTCTCACAAAATTCCAATAGCCATGCTCAACTTATACCCCCTTCCTGCCCATATTCTCCCCTCAGGGGATGGCAGACACCTATGAGAACAGATTGCACAGTCATCACTATCATCCTCACTTCCTTCAGGCTACTACAGGATCTGACCAATTTACCTCTCTAGGTTCTGGTGTTAGCTACTCACCCATGTTTCAATGGGCTTTTCCCAGTTATGCCATGAGGAGGCCCCAGCTCACCTTATCTAGCTCCATCTAGGGTCATAACTTGATTTGTCATCAAACCAGTCAAAAATTCTAGTTTTCTGATTAACAGGAACACCATATTACCAAAAATTTTGCAGTTTTCAAATATTTTGTGGGTAAAAGTTTAGCGCAGTTGATATTTATTAAATATTTCAGTTTGACATAATAGCAATTGGTGGGTCAATTGTGAAGAGAGTCATTGGAAATCACCTAGCAATAAAAAAGGGAATCATTGGAAATTTTTTAGGCAGGTGTTGACCTTTGCCCTGATGCAAGGGAAGCCTCAACTTCAGGGCTCCGAATGGCTTATATTTTTAAGCCCCATATTTATATTCAAGCCATAAGTTTATTTATTGATACACTGTCAGGCCGAAGGCCCAAAATATTGCTTTTCAAATACCATTCTGTTGGCTGACGCCTTGTTGGGCCGAAGGTCCAAAAATTACTACTAGCTATGAACTATCTAGTCTCAAACAATCCTCAAGTATCAAGTTATCAATGAAAATCCTCAGGAGAAATAGCCCCGATAAACTCATTCCGAGCAGCTTAGGCGATTCCTCGCTATTTTTGCCTACCCCTTATTTTCCCTAGCCCTATTAAAGGGCTAGGATTATACTGAATAAAGAACATTTTTAGTTTTAGGTTGATCTTCACCTAGTTAAAATTAAGTAGTGATTTTTACCTGCTACAAGCAGAGATTTTGCCCTGGTTCAGCAAAGTTGCCAAGGAATTTGCCCCGATGACAATCATTCCGTCAGTTGATTTGCCCTAGAGAGAAAAATCCCTAGGTGATTTTTCTGGCGCTACTAACACCTAATAAGCATGTAGCCTTTGAAGGATATGGCCTTCAAAATATATAATAAAAAACCCAACAGCAGGTGGATATTGATTTAAACTTGAAATAAACCTAAAATATCTAAACCCATTAAAGCTTATGTTCTATTAAAAGGGTAACAGTTTTTATACCTGTTTCTTGAAAAACACTTGAAATAGTTTTGTACTTGGTAGATGAGTAATATAAAACTAAACCAGGGAAAAGTTTCATCGCACATTTTATAAAAACTTATTGCTATCATAACTTTTTGACAATATATCTTTATCATTTTGTAGTTTACACTATTCTAACTTTGGCAAAAAAGAAGTGTAAACTTAGAGAATGTCAACCAATAAAACAGCTTCCCATAAGCGTCTAGAAACTTCCTGTATAGCTTATGAGTAGAGGAGAGGACGACACGTAAATAACTGCTACTGTAAAGAGTAAAAAGATACGCTAGCACCCTCGGATCCAACTTCAAATTACTCGAATTTATGGAATTCACAGTCGAATTTTTAAACTTCCAATCATTTGCATTTGAAATTATCAAACGGAGTATTGAGGCCATATAAATTTTGATCGATTATTTTAAATCGAGTATATCATTTGGTGTAACTTTGAAATGGAACAACTTGGCCCTTATTTACTAGCCAGTTGAAAAGTATTAGCCAGCTTATACAATTCAAGTAGTCAGAACCAAAAGTTGGTTACTGTGTTCATGATAATTTGCCTAGTTATAAAATTTTTTATCCTTCTTTAAAATGCAAAGGGTTCGCCTTGGCTCCTACTTTGATTCGGCGTGGGGGTTTTCAAAGAGTTTGCCAATCTGCACAAAATTATTTTGTTTGATCTCCTTCCTTATAACTTTACTTGATTGGCTCGTGTGCTTTAAATATACAAACGTTTCATCGAAGAGCGTTTTTGCCCTTCTACCATCAAGGTATTGTTTTAGAAATTTTTATAACTACATCTTTTATCTTTGTAGTTTTATATATACCCCTTGGGCCCTGATAACATATGGGTTAAGAGAGAAGTCCCCGCTAGTGGTAAAAGCTATTTCTAGACACCAGCTTAATTCTTTGAACGAAGCTTATTGGTACCTTGCTGTGCGTTAGCGCATGTGGTAAAATGTTTGAGCCTCATTGGGGCCGAAACGAGATGGCCAAGTTTTTATCCCTTGTCAACGTTCTAACTGGCTTGGGATACTGCCTTTTCTTTATCTTAGTATTTGGATTGACGGGCAGCTCAAGATACTTGTAACAATTGTTTATTCGTTTTATCTTATTAAAAATTAAGAAATTCTCAAGCGGCCATGGGGTTGGGGCCCACTGTTACAGCCTTTAGCGTTTGTTGCAAGCAGGCTTATCCAGAATACAACGTCAAAATCTTTCGTACCTTCGGGTTTAAACTTAAGGTAAGCTTATTAAACATCTTTCTTATTGCATATCAGCAATTTCCTAGCATTCTGTTAGCTTCCATTAGCATCTTGGGGCTTGTTTTCTCATACTTTCGAAGCGACACGGTACTTTTCTGGTTTTCAGCCTTTGTTTCGTGGGTTTATTTGCGCTTTTTCAAATTTCAAGACTCTATTCGTGGGGACCGGTCCGAAACCTTTTCTTTTGTCAGCTTCTTCCCAACCATTTTAAGGTGAGGGGTTCCTTGGTAGTACTTTTAACCGCCTTATCTAGGCCTCCAATTAAGATTATCTCTAATATGGTCTTTTCAATCCTGGTCAAACTACATATATGCCAACCGATACACTCGATATCCGCGTATGATCTAGAAAGCGGAAACTATTATGTCAGAGTTTCCCCTTCTGAAAGGCAGACTAGTTCATTTTCTGTTGCCGACGATGCTGAGCGCAGGAAGTAAGTACTAATATTAGCATCTAACTTACTTTAAACTTTAGGGCACTTGCCCTCAAAGCACTCGATATGCGCCTTAAACTAGCTCCTTCGGTTGATGTCGCAGGTTCGAGTAGTCGGCCAGGGGAGTCTACGAATCCGGATGCTTCTGACCACATCCCCAATGCTTTAAATTGAATATAACCCCTGAGGTTAAATTTTTAGAAAAAATCAGCTTTTTAAAAAGGGTACTATTTTTTGCAAAACTAATTTTAATTAGGCTGGGTTGCTTAAATTTTTGTACTATAAACTTATAGTCTAAAATCTATTTGGCATTACGTAGTAAGTAACAATTTCATAGCCCCTTTTTGGGTACTCGAGCCCCTAGTTATAGTTATATTTGAATTCAGATTATTTTTGTTAATTATTGCTTAGTTAGATGATCTATTATCTAAACGACATAGAAACGGTTAAACGCTTGTAAGTTTAGCGGTTTAGACCAATAGTTATTAATATGACTAAAACTGAAGTAATTAAACTTAGCTGAATTTACTAATAGTTTAATGGTTATAAAAGTTATAAAAAAAGTTAGCAAATTTTTACAGTATCAATTTCAAACGCCTTGAGGTCCCAAAATGATTTTTTATGGTTTTGCTGCTAGGCAAATGGGAAAAAAATATTGACCGCGTGCTGTAATAATAATGCTGCGTTGAAATTTCTAGTGTTACTTGCTAGTGTAAAGACCTCTGCACTACAATTTTTGCTAATCTCTCCAGATTGTAAACTGTATAGGTCCTTTTGAAATGCACTTATAGATTATTTTATAAATATAGTTTTTGCGTATAATTTATGGATCACATGTCTATATTTGCTATTACCCTGCTTATTTAGAAACCAGTGTCAATGTGTTGGATTATTTACCCTTCATAAGCTCTTAATTCAATCCGAAAGTGCATTATCTATTTCAAATTGTTTTTCTGTAATGGGTTTTTAATTAGGATTAATTAAGCCCTTTCTGACAAATAAGGCTTTAATTACTTGCACTCTTAAGCTTTATAAAATAGTATAAAAATTAGGTTTAGTTCTTAACTATGAAATATTTAGTATATTTTAGTGTTTTCTCAGAATTATCAATAACAATATTCAAGTTTAAAAATTTCTATAGAAGTATATGAAAAAGTATCTATATGTGCACCTCAAAAAAGGTATAGACTTTATTTTGACTATGAACAGAAAACCTTTTTGCTTAAGCGAAAAGTTCAAAATAGTGCTCTAATTCGGTACTTTGATAATTGCTTTCCCTGTCATATTAATTTTAGTAGTTTGTGCTTAGCATCTTTTCAGGCTTTAGTATGTAGTCACAAATTTTATACAGAACTATTTACCTATAAAACATCAGGTCATGTCCAGAAACAAACCTTTAAAATTACAATTTCTAAAAATAAGGTATGAAAAAGTGTATAGTATAATTTTTCTATATGACAATACATTTAAAATTTTTAACTTGTAAATTGATGCAGTTTTATGCTAGAGTTATGCCAAATTATATATCACACCAACTTTGATTGGCTCAACTCAAAGGTTATGATCTCTCACATTTGACAGTAAATATTTTAGTGCAGTTGTTTCATTAGTAAAATAATAAGGAATATGCTCCACTTGTAATTAAAATATTGTAGAAAGTATTACTTAAGTTACCTGTAGATACTTACGCACACAACTCAAAAAATGAAGTTACAAGTAATTTTGACCAATTAAGTTCTTTGGAGGTATTTTGACAAAATTTCTATTATAAAGCTAAATTAGCATTGCATAATACCAGAGCATTTTCAGATTATAATGAATGATTCTAGTCTGAAGTAATGTTTACATAAATTACTGTTTACAAAATAATAGCTTTTCTGTATAAAATGATGATTATATGTCAAAGAAATGGCATAAAATGAAGGAAAGATTAGGCTATCAACTAAGTTACTTGGGCACTGATAATATAATTTATGATGTGTATGGTATTGCTACAATGATATTTAAGAATATTAGTTTCCAAAGAAGAGGTAGGTTAATTTAGTTAGGACATGGTTGCCTGCATCAAAAAGATGATAACTAGCCAGCTTTATTACAAACCTTGTTTGTGACTAAGTGCAATCAAAACAAACTTTAACCCAGTTGATATTGTTTTTTCTAGTTCAAGTGAGGCTTGAAAGTAGAAGACCTAGAAATAATATAGTAATTAATCTCTTGCAACTTTGATCTATCTTATCCTGATATAGCACTACACATTAGTTTTTATGCCTCATAAAAGGTGTCAGACATTTGCCCTTCCAGCTACAAATGAAGAATGTTTTGAATCAAAAACAGCTAACAAGGGGAAACGTCAGCCATTTGCATATTTCTGATACTAACTTTTAGTAATTTGAATGATAATACTAATGATATCAGCTAAAGACCCTGGCCAATTCTTGGTTGAACACCAAGAATCTGGGTAATATATTTACAAATAGCACTCAGGCAAACAACTAAAAAACGTGTAGTTGGATTCCTCTGATTTTGGGCATATTCATGGGCATTCAACCAACAGTTCCTCCCCTGCCACCTCTGGTTTAGCTACAACACCTACGCGGGAGCCACCCCTTTTATAGGCATGGTGAAGGTCTCCCAAGGGAAAAGTATTTTACCCAGCAGTGATTGGGTGAAATATATCAATACATTACCAAATGGGTACTCTCTTCTCAAAAACCCTATTTCATCTGTCATTTGACCAAAAGTTTTTCAAAATTTATGAGAACTGATAAGGTATTGTACCATATTTCCTAATTTATAATGTGGTTCAGATATTCCACATGCTACTCTGAAATTTTTCTATTCTTGATACTTACTATATTTTAAAGACTGAATATTGGTATCAAGTTAAATATTTTTCTTTTATCTAACCTGTACCCCCCAAATAAAAATTAAAAAATACTTATTTTTACTCCTATTAAAATTATAATCTTCTAAGTTTTTTTTACATATTTTTGTGGATATCCTACCATGTTCAGCACCTGTAAGCCAGAACCCTTGCTGAATCCCACAAAATTGGTGCTCACTACAGGGGACATCCTGTATAACTCAAGTATATTGTATGACAAAATGTAGGGTGTACCAGCTGGAAGTGTTACTAGCTGGGTAAAAAATGGCAATGGGGCAGAGGATGATTGTATGGATAGCCCCACAGCCTTGTCATCCAGAGGAGAACAGTTCAAGCGAATTTTAATACCAGAATCTCACCATCTTACCTGGCCTGTGACTGAAGTAATGAGAGACCTAATGCATGGTATATTAAACCCTGGTGATATTGCTTCATGTGAAAGAGGTTCCTCTGTAGAAGACTGACTTTTATACCTCTATGAAACTTGAATCCTTCCTGATGCTTATAGCCAGCTTACCAATCTAACTACCTATGTCCACAAGTTTTCCCATCCTGCTTTGTTCCAAATGATCCATCTATTAGCTGCCCATCATGAAGAGCTACATTAATACCTAAAAACCATGATGCATTAAAATTATCTTATAAGAATTTGTAAAAATTAACCTCTGAACATATTGAAACAGCTAAATCTGGTATAGAGGCAAATTGAAAATTCATTATTCAGTTACATGAGTGGCTCACCACCATGGATACTGGGGTGGTAAAGTATGTAGAAGAGACCATGAAGATTTTCCATGATGAGTTACACGCATCCACTGCTAGCACCTGCTCTCTACTTGAGGAGTTTGCTAAAGAACTTGAAAAGCATGATGAGCAAATCCGCTGCGATCTTTTGAGACATGCATCCACCCCTCAATCTGGAGAGGAAAAACGTATGGCTATAGTGGAGCAGCAACTAGCTCAAGCCCTGTCACGAGTTGAGGAGCTTGAGCGCTATCTATTGCATGAATCTTCTAAAGACACCTCGGGTTTAGAAGCTAAGGTTGCTCATTTGGAAAAAGAGCTATCACTTAAAGTTTACCTTGAAAATACAAAATATTTACCCTGCCAGATTAGCGAATGATAAAAGAAGCTCAAGGGGTTAAAATCTCACTTGAAGGGCTCACTCTGTTAATAGATGTGCATGGCCGGTTGACACAAGTTGAGTGTAGCTATGAACAACTTAAAGGGGACATACAGTTACAAAGCCCTCATCCACGTGATGATGAACAGTGTAAGCAGATGAAAGAGGAGCTTAAAACCTGTGTGGGGGTGGTAGAAGTTGATCACCAAAACCTGAGCTCCCTTGTGTCACAACTCCATTTTAAAGTTAAGGCATTGGAGAGTCATGTTGAAGAACTAGAAACGCAAAAATGGGGGCGGAAGCTTGATTGGCTCTAAGTGAATCCACTTCTCAGAAGTCCCAGAAGTCCATCACTTCCATGAAAACCTGGCTTGAAGCTATTCAAGACCAGCTTAATTGCCTCTCTCGCTCTTTTTATCAGTTGGACCTTTGCTCAGAAACCACAGGGACTGATGCCCCTGCAGTTCATACCCTCTCTGGTGGTGACCAGGGTGCATTCAAACCTACCTTTAAGGACAATTTCATCCCTGGTGAGGGCAGCATTGCTTCATTTTTATATGTTTATAAAGCTGCTATGGAAGCGGTGACTGACCATTGGAAGGTCAAAAAAATCCTTTCTTGTTTGAGTTGCATGACCCAAGAGGTGATAGTTCCACATATGGATTCTCTTAGCACCTGGACTGAGGTTAAGGAGGCCCTCATTGATGAGTTTGTCTCTAAAGCTTAAGCATGAAGTTGCAAGCATTCATGCCCATTAGTATAAGAAGATGATAGTCAGTGGTTGCCTTTGCAGAACGGTTCTATATTGAAGCACAGATTTTACTAACATCTAAAATGTTGACCTTGGACACGCTGTTGCTGCTATATTATCTGGGTTGGCATCTCACCCCCCTTTGGCGATGCATATCACTTCTGTTAAACGCTATTTCCACAACGTCAAAGATATAAAAGAGGCTCTACTAGATGTCGCTGACTTCCACAAGCTTGAAGTACCTCATAGAGTAGTACCCCAACCTCGTGTTCTGGCTATAGAGGATCAAAAGCCCAAGCCTCAGGTCCTGGCCATTGAAGACAAAAAGAAGACCCTTCAAATTATGGGCCCTGAGAAGCCAAAACCAAAAGCCAAGCAGCCTGAACACCCTTGGTGTACATACTGCAACAAGTTTGGACACCAAGAGGCTGCGTACTGGAAAAAGAAATTTGACACTGAGGAGCAGGAGCAGGGAAAAGAGATGTCAGCATAGGGATAGGCACCCCTATTGCTGACAAATCTCATGTGCCTGCCTTATTTCCTCAAATTATGCTAATACCCCTTATTAAAAATAACCATGGGGATGAATATGAGGGGTTAAAAAGATGTTGGTTACTATGTATTAGGAGCACTTGCTGAAGTGGTGGTCCCCAATTCTTTTAAACTCTGGAGGATTGGATGCAGCCACCATACCTGAGAATACATACCTCAGCCAAGTTTTAGGAAATCCTGTGGCTATTGATACTACCAGTGATGCGGATCAGCTCATGTCTTGTTTAATCTCTCTCTCCAGCGAGGTCATACCATGAAGTCTATCTTGGAAAGTTACCATGATATAGCTCACAAACTAATCTCTACCTTCCATCTGAAAGAGGTCTTAGCTCTAGCTCTTGACTTTGGGGGTACTTTCACTAAAGAGGAAGTGGTTATTCAAAAAGTCAGGGTGTTGGCTATCCTGGACACTGGCTCCCCAATAAACATAATCTCCTCTAAGCTGATGAAAAAGATTTTGTTGGATCTTGACTTGGAGTACAACCAAGAGTTTGGAACTGCAGGACCAAACAACACCTGGGCCATTGAGCTTACTCATCCCTTCCCATTCGCATTGGAAACTTATTTTATCATCCCATGCAGTGGCGTTAGATAATAACACTTATGATATGCTCATAGGCACGCAATTTATGATTAATTATGAGTGAATCATCAATATGAAGCAATGTTTCCTGTCATTACTCAATTATGAAGTTCCTTTAGTTTTATTCAATAAAGATCCCAGCAAGGACGAATAATCTTGTCTGGTTGAGTACCCATTTTCCGCTTTACCTTTACATTATACCACTGCTGGATGAAATACAAAACGATTGCCTGAATCAGTGGATGCTATGGATGGTATACCGTTTTATGCTGCGGATGAGGTAGTAATTAGGCTGGGTAAACAAAGAAGTGGTTGACACCAAGACCGCCCTCCAAATCCCACATCACTGCTTGTTGCACCTCATGAGTATTGAGGGCGTTAGCCCCCTAGAGCCTCGGGTATTGCCTGGTATTTAGATTCAGCCTATCAGAGGCCTATTACTCTTTTGTTGGAAAATCTCATCAGCAAGGACATAGTTGTAAGAAAACACCAAGATATTGGTAGAGGCTTATTAGTCCCTGTGGAGGACGTTGATCAAATTTACTCTATTGGCTCTACACTGGATATGGGCCTGCCCACAGATAATCTGGTATGTACCTTACCCAATGTCCATATCTTAGATGAGTTGACCCCAACTGAACTTGAAAAAGTTCACGCTCTACTGGTAGACTTTGGCGACATATTCTCCAAATCAAATAAAGACTATGGCCACATGAAGGACTGGCGCCACTTCATTGATGCGGGTGATGCCCATCTCATTCAGTCAAAACCTACCGCAAATCAAAGTGGAGGAACAGCAGATGAGGACGGAACTCAAGCAATTATTAGACGCTGGATTATTAGTTTCTTCACAAAGTACTTGGTCTTCTCCTCTCTTACTAATTAAAAAGAAGAAAAGGGGTCATCAGATAGTCATGGATTATTTCAAGTTAAATAAACTTACCAAAAAAGATAGCTATCCTATCCCCTGCATTGACGACGCCCTGGCACAACTCTCTGGCTCAAACTTTTTCTATGCCATGAACTTGGCTAGTGGCTATTGGCAAATGGACCTTTCTCCTGAGGACCAGGATAATTGCTCTCATTTTGCAGTGAGGGTCTTTTCCAACCTACCCAATTACCTCAAGGGTTGTGTAATGCCCCTGCATCTTTACAGCGCGCCATGGACCACATACTGCAGTACTTGAAGTTAAGTTGTGTCATTGTCTATCTCAATGACATCATGGTAAACTCAAAAACCTTTAACGAACATCTGGATCACTTAAAGGAGGTGTTTTAATGCTTACATAAGTCCTTTATTAAGTTGAGACCATCGAAGTGTACCTTCTTCCAAAGGAAATTAAATTTTCTTGGAAATTGTAGTTCCAAAAGGGAATTCAACCCATTCAAAATAAAGTTGATGCAATTTTAAAAATGTCTCCCACAAAAATTTTGTGGGATATACAGGTGTTTCTAGGGATTATGGGGTATTATCATCAATTAATCCCTAAGTTTGCACAACTAAGTGAACCTCTTGTTCATTTGCTGATTAAGAACACCCTTTCCAATGAGCGCTGAACAAAAAGCTGCTTTTGAGACGATGAATCTTCTACTACAAAAACGTCTTACCTTGAGACATCCTGACTATGGTAAACCATTTATCTTGTTTACTGATGCCTCTGACTATGCTGTTGGGGCCATTTTAGCCCAACTGGATGAAAATGGTGATCATCCTGTACCATATTTTAGAAAAATGCTGTCAAAGGCGAAATGCACTTACAGTGTAATGGAGAAGGAGTGCCTTGCCGTTCTTTTAGCTGTGAAACATTACCGCCCTTTCCTGAATGGGACCACTTTCACTGTGATTACTGACCATATTTCGCTTAAATGGCTGCAAAAGATGAAGGACCCTACTGGACGGTTAGTTCGCTGGGCTCTAAAGCTCCAGAACTATGATATGAAGATTGGACACAGTGCTGGGACCCATTGTAACGGTTGGGGCTCCCAAGGCCCAGCCTGCCACTAGCCCTAAACCACCACCCCAATATGAGGCTGTACCAACTCCAAATGGTCCTGTACAAATGGATGGTCTTGCTGGGCATACTGGGCTGAGGTGCGGTGCACTGGCATCTGTCGCTTCAGGCCCCTCAGGCCAAGGTGCATCTCTACAGTCTCTGTCACCTAGGGGTCACCTGGCTGAGATGTGGCCAACCAGCCTCTGTTGCCTCAGTCCACTCTGGCTCCTTCCCCTCTCACCAGGGCAAGGCCACTCTCAAAAGGATCCCTGCGCATCCACCCCCTTTCCTCTCCTCCTCATTGCACCACCATCTGCACCCCCAACCTCCTGCTTAAATAAAATTAAATAAACAAGTCAAGCAAATAGCGGCCTTTATTGGATGTAGACTCAAAGTCAGAATAGAATTTTAAAGTGAGGGCCATTGGAACTGACCTCACTTTGAAATAATTTCCTAAAAAGTCTAAATGAATTGTGGGTAATAAGGGGCGCAAAAGCCTCCAGAATTGATGGCATCCAGGCAACTTGGCGGAGAAACGTAGGGGAACCTCATAACGCACAAACAATTGAATAAATTATTTATTTAATTATATTCCATTATTGATCTGAATAGGAAAATCCTACCCATTATAATGGAATGTAACTATTGATGCACACGAATCTCATAATTCCCAACCTTATGAGATTCATGTACAATCATCAATCGTTACACCCATCACATGAAATTGATGGGTTGACCCAACTGCCAGTCCTCCATTTGGATAACAATGAGGCGGAGAGGTTACGTAATCTTTTAATGACCCCAAATGAATGGGATGATGTGGATGAGTCTGTTCAGAAGACGCTAGCCTGGCACTCTCATAACACCAAAGTGGAAAATGGGAAGCTATATAAGAAGATTGGCACAAAGTGGCTGCATTTACCTTTGGCTCTCTGTACGTGTACCTGCTATCCTGGAAGCTCACTCCATCCTAGGTCATTGGGGAGCCAAGAAAACCTATGACTTGATCAAGGATCAGTACAACTGGTATGGAATTATGAAATCAATGGTTGACGTCTTGGAAGCCTGCCTTACATGTAAAAAGCAATCTGGTTCTAAGACTAGATACCAGTATCAACCAACTACCCTCCAACAATCATTCCACACCATCATTTTGGACGTAGTAGGTCACCTTCCTCAAACTACTAGTGGAAATAGATTTATCCCAGTAGCGATTGACCACCTCACTAGATGGGTGGAAGCTGTGGCTCTTCCTGCCCAAACGTCCAAGGCCACCGCTACTTTCTTACATCAAAGCATCTAACTCATCATGGTTGCCCTCGAGTACTACTCTGCGACAATGGTAGAAACTTCACTTTCTGAGTAGTCAAAATCATGCCACTTCCATGGGAGCCCAACAACTATTCTTGGCTCCCTATAATCCTTCCACAAATGGGAAAGTGGAAAGAGAAAATGGAACCTTGATTTCCATTCTGCGAAACATGGCCTCATCTGATCCTCTTCACTGGGATCAATACTTACTTAGCGCTCTTATGGCATACCAGATTAGCTATCACCAGATTTTGAAAATGTCTCCATTCCTTGTCTTGTATGAAAGGGAACCAGGAATCCCTGCCCTCTTAGGTAAAGATGTGTTTTCTTCTAGAGTTGAGGAACCTGAGAAAGTTATGAGAAGATTAGCTCAGTACATCATCCAACTCCAATATGAAGCAAAGACTAATTTAGCAACAATGGTGATTAAAGAAGGGCAGGCTGTTAATGAGCTCCAAACCCCTCTACCCACATTCCAAGTGTCTGATATTGTATTATAATACCATAACTGCATAACTCCTAAGAGCAGTAAACTTGGGTCTATTTAGGAGGGTCCTTTCACTATCACCTAGAAATGAGGCAATGAGTATTCCATAAAATCTTTGACAACTGGGATAAATATAAATAGGTTTCATGGCTAATTTCTATGACCATATTCTACCCCCAACACTCTTGATGGGGTGATGTCAGACATTTTTGCTCCCAGCTGCAAATGAAGAGTGTTTTGGGTCAAAAGCAGCTAACAAGGGGAAACGTCAGCCATTTTACATGTTTCTGATACTAACTTTTAGTAATTTGAATGATAATACTAATGATATCAGCCAAAAGACCCTGGCCAATTCTTGGTGGAACACCAAGAATCTGGGTAATATATTTACAAAGAGAACAAAGAAAACAACTAAAAAACGTGTAGTTGGATTCCTCTGACTTTGGGCATATTCATGGGCATTCAACCAACAGTTCCTCCCCTGCCACCTCTGGTTCAGCTACAACACCTACGTGGGAGCCAACCCTTTTATAGGCATGGTGAAGGTCCCCCAAGGTGCAAGTATTTTACCCAGTGGTGATTGGGTGAAATACATCAAGACATTACCAAGTGGGTACTTTCTTCCCAAAAACCCCATTTCATCTGTTATTTGACCAAAAGTTCCTCAAAATTCATGAGAACTGATAAGGTATTGTACCATATTTCCTAATTTGTAATGTGGTTCAGATATTCCACATGCTACTCTGAAACCTTCCTATTCTAAATATTTACCATAGTTTAAATACTGGACGTTGGTATTGTTTTAAACATCTTTTTATCTAACCCGCGCCCCCAAATAAAAAACTTAAAAAACGCTCAATTTTTACTTTCATTAAAAGAGTAATCTTTTAAAATCTTTTAAATATACTTGTGGATATCCTGCCGCGTTCAGCACCTGTGAACCAGAACCCTTGCCAGATCCCACAAAAGAATTAGAGCTACGCTTTCATGTAATTTGTCAACGTTTTGGGGCATACAGTGAGATAGAAATGATCATTGATATTTTATAATGGGATCTAATCAATTATGTTAATTGCTACCAAAAAAGCAGGGATTGACCTTAATCTAGCTGCTGTTATCTTTCATAAAAATATTAAGGCCACTTCTTCAATTACAAAATAAATAAAGGATACATGATATAAAGAATAAGAGTGTGTAAAGCAAAGGATGAAAACTTTTTGGTTAAAACCATGCAATGTTAAAGTGCTAGGTTGACTAAACCCAGCGCCATCTCATCTAAATTTAATAATTTTATAGAAAAAAGACACCTAAGCCATAGGAACATAGTAAGATAAACTTGAACTCAGTTACTTTTTACGAAGCTATAGATTTTTTAACCTTATGCTGATCTACGTTTTCACTCACTTAACGCTTTTATTAAAAAGATTATTAACTATAGTATAGTTGAAAAGATCCACTTAAATGTTAACCTTTGCAACCAATCTCTTTATAAAAAGCAATATTTTAATGTTTTCAAGCCAGACGCTCTTCTCTTTCTTAAGTAATTCCTCTTTTTTATGGCCTTTTTTAATATGTTATCTAACTTGTTCCTTGTAACACTTCCCAAAATATCTCATAATAAACTAAAAATTTATCTCAGCCTATTAACAAACTCTATTTTCTTTCTAAGTAGATAATAATTAGAAACCTCAAAGAATTTTCCCATATTTTTTACTATAGATATAGTACTTTTAGAAAAACTTAAATTTTATTAAGTGTATGCTCAAAAGTCTTATATTCTGAAAGGATGGGACTCTAAATTAAAATTCTTTCCTGATAAATATAGATTCTCAGTATAGTCAGTTTAATTATTAGATAATTATGCATGTATAAATTTGAGTACAAATTTCTGTTGGTGTAATATCTAACTATAATATTCTAAAACTCTACTGATTAGATTTTAAAAAGCAACGCTGTTATATAATAGGCTTTATGTTGTAAAACGTATACAACCTGATATTCAATGCCATGACTGACCTAGAAATTTTAGGTAGAGAATTTTAGCTAACTTAGCGCTGTTTGTCAACTAAAAAAGATGATATAAGGTTGCTCTCAGAATAATTGGCTATTTGATATAGTTTCATAAATATGGTCTAAAACCTAAGCATCTAATGTTTACTATTGGAATAAAAAAACATAATGCACCATAAGACATCCTTATGCAGAAATATAGACCGTATATCACTATTTATAAACTGAAGGTTACATATAAAGTATAAAACTTCTACTATACTATGCAGTCCTTTTTATATAAAAACTTTCATTTTTCTGCTCAAATTTTTAATATTCTCTCTAGGAAATTTTTTTTACTTAAGTTTCATATCAAGAATTAAGATAGCATGGGACTTTCTATTCCACATAATACTCTATTTGTTACTGCTCATATGATTGATTTTAAAAATTTATACTCTAATTAATGGGAAATCTCCAAGGCACCTCTTATGTATTTACTAGAGATTACTAGACATTATGGCAGGTGATGAATGCTAAAGCGATATTTTTGTCGTGGAGCGTGCTTAAAATAATGTTTAGACTGGCCTGGAACTCTGGATAAGTTACCAACCAGAACCCAAACCAGAATGCCGTGGGCATAGCCATCCAAATTGATGTGTGAAATATAAGAAAACCAGCCAACAGGACCAGCCAAAGGTGCTGAGATTGGGGATCATCACCCATTTATTTTTCAACAAAATATTCTAAAGCCAGAGTATTGGATTTCTCTGAGATTTTTTTAATTTAAAGGGAAGTAGATTGAAAAAATGGAGCGCCAGTAATACCTGCCGGGGACCACTGCTTACAAGCTCTCTGGGGAAAATTTGAGATGTGAATGCAACTGCTTCAAGAATGAATTCAAACCAATCTGTCAAATTGGGTTCCTGGACATAATTTTTGATTGACTTGAGTCTGAACTGATTAGCTGAATTTGTTTTGGGCTCATTAATTAATTTTATTTTTTGTCATGCACATGCATTTGCTATAACTGCAACGTTTTGGACGTTCAGCAGATTGCACCCAAGGCCAAGCCACATAGGGCTGAGCCCAATTGGTGAGAAAGAGGTTAATTACCTCCATACTTATTAGAGATGGGTATGTGCTGGATGTAATGGTGTGGTCTCAGCAGTTTTGGGGCATTTTTCAAACTTTTTCCATTTTCTGGAAAACTCTTAGAATATACTCTGCCAACTCAGTGGAAGAGGCGCTGGAAGGATGCTGCAACTCCTAGAGGGTACGCTGTTACACATCTCTCATCCACCACATGGGATAAATTGCCTTTGAAGTGAGAGCCACAGGTGTCAGCTTCCAGCCCTTTCTAGAATGAGAATGGGAATTGATCCTGGTACAGATGGAGAGGTTCCTTCTCAAGACTTACAGTATCCTTTACTTTAAGAAGGCAAGGAGCACTGCCACCGGGAAACTGGGCCATCGCAACATCCTTGTAGGTTTTGGGAAGTTTGATGGCCATGATTGCTGCAATTTTAGAGGGAGGATAATAGGCTTTGGGGTGCACCACATGGAATGATTCACCCAGCCCATGACAGTTGGTGCAATCATAAGCACTGACCCAGCTATTTTCATAAGAAGAGAAGCCCTTCCAAGCCACAATGTAAAAATTGAATATTGGGACTGGTGCAATGCCAAGATTGCTTTTACCTCTGACTTACCTGACTCCTTTAAAACAACTGGTTCATGGATAATGGGTGGGGTACCAGAAAAGGGGATAGCATGAAAGCGTGGAACACTGGATGTTGTTTCTAGTGGGAAGGGAGTGACAAACGGAATGAGCCATTACCCAGACCTTCAATAACCTCATGAGGACATGACTGCTTACATGCAAACTTTTGTGAGGGGACCTTGATGTGCATGTTGCGGGTGTTAAGCATTACATGTGAACTGACATTGAAATCAAGAGCTGGTCGGCACTTTCAGTCAGTAAAATGCTTATATTCAAAAATTGCTTTGTTAAGATGTTTGATGACCAGAGACTGAGTGTCCCAGATTTGTTGAGCATGCTCTGCTGCCACAGGAACCTCAGGCCAATGACAAGATCCAGGAGAGAAGGAGCGGTTGTACCCCAATGTCACTTTATAAGGTGAAAACCCTGTAGAGGCATATGCGGCATTGTTGTAAGAAAACTGAGTCAATGAAAGATTGTCCGCCCAGGTGCCCTGCACAGCGGTGGCATAACACCAGAGGTACTGCTCCAGGGTTTGATTAACTCACTCTGTCTGGCCATCCAATTGGGGGTGGTATGCCGTGGGCTGGCAGGGTTGAATTTCCATGATAGACAAAAGAGCTGTCCAAAAGCAAGCCATAAATTGTGGACCCTTATCACTCACAATCTCAGAGGGTAACCCAAACATAGAGAAGGCGTGACAGACAAACAGATGGGCAGTCTCCTCAGAGGTGATGGAAGTTGAGCAGGGGATATACAGAGAAAATTTGGTAAACCAGTCTACCACCACCATAATTGAATATTGGCTATTTGAGGGAGAAAGCTCAACAATAAGGTTAACAGACACCAACGTCCATAGCCCCTCAGCCTGTTGCAGGGGATGAAGAAAACCATTATGTCAGCATGGTCTGATTTTGCACGTGTGCAGGTAACACAACTTTCTATCCATGCAGGAATATCTTTGGAGATTCCAGGCTAATTGTAAGTCCGCTTAACCAAGTCAAGACAATTTTCCACTCCCATGTGACCAACTGTTGGGGGATTGTGGTGGACTTGCATTACTTCAGTGCAAAGTTGGGGAGGCACCCACAACCGTGACTGGAACAGAATACCATCTACACCTAACGCATAATGGGAGCGCTTGTGTCCTGGATCTGTAAGCTGCACGCTAAATCCAATCCTTCAGAACAAGTCATCTGGTGGGCCAAAACGCAGGCAGACCAGAGAGCGGTTGGGTCTGTATCTACTGACATAAATACAGGTGGGGCAATGGTTAAAATATGGTATGGTGGAATTATGGTGGTGAGCTCTTGCTCCTCCGCCTCTGTGGGACACAAGGAGAGATTGAAGCTCAGGAAATTGGGGAGAACATTCAACAAGCCCTTTAAAAATTCATATTTGAACTTAAAATGCTTATATTGAAGTACGTCTGGGCTTGACGGTGTGCCAACTTCTACAGTTTGTGAAAGTTACAAGAGGGCTTGATGGTCAGTCCATACTGTCACCTTATGTAAAGCGTCATGCATGAGGTACTACTGAAGAGTTAAAGCCCATGAAACAGCCGCCAGCTCCTTGTCATATATATTCCAGTTCTGTTATATGGATGTATAGTTACTTTATAATATGCTACAGGGTGTTCCATACCATCATATTTATGTAACATAACTACTCTCACTGCAGCGGAAGAAAGTGCCATATGTAGCAATAAAGAGTTTGTCTGTATTGGCATTCTTGAGCACAGGTGGAGACACAAACATTTGATTGATAGCATCAAATGTCTGCTGGCATTCTGGGGTCAAATGGAAAGGAACGCTCTTGCCAGTGAGGGGGTGTATCATAGAGGTCAGTTGTGAGAGGGCGGGAGAGAATTTTTTAAGAAGATGATGGTGCCCAAGAAACTCCACATTTGCTTCTGGCTCGTCAGGGTAGGCCACTTGAGAATAGCCTCAAGTTTACAAGGTGGGATAGCATAGCCATCCTTTAGTACCAGGCTACCCAAGAAAGTAGCCTCATAATGGAAGAACTCATACTTTGACAGCTTCACAAATAGACCCACTCTGTGAAGAGTGGCGAGAACAACCTCCAGATCTAAAGTATGCTGTTTAGAGGTTGGGGAGTGGATGAGAATGTCATCAATATAAGCCATGGCGCACGTGTTATGCAAGTCACCTAGCAATTTATCAATCATCCGCTGGAACGTAGCAGGTGCATTCTTTAACCCAAAAAGGCATCACACAGAAGTGAAATATACCTCACCTTGTCCATATAGCAGTAAGCCATTCCTGATCTTTGGCTACCTGTAATTGGTTAAAGTTCACCAGATCAAGTTTTGAAAATACTCTCGCCTTTGCAATGGCTTGGGCGATTGTTTGTTCCAATTGAAGGGTTAAGAGTCATGGACTGTGATTTTGTTATGTTGACCATAATCCACACAAGGGCGCAGTTACCATCCACCTTTTTTGTGAACACAATAGGAGAGACAGTTGTTGGGTTGGGACCATCTAGTACTAAAAAAAAATAGGAGAGACAGTTGAAGATGTCTTCTTAAAAAACAACCCCTTGCAAGCATGTCGTCAATCCATGCATCCAAGGCCAAAGTTTCTTCCGCAATATGAGGGTAAAGTGGACAGTTGATGTTAACCATGTGTACTCTCATACGGAATGTAAGGTCATACTTATAATGTGGTGGAAGTTGAGTAGCTTTTTCCATATTGGAATCTCCCTGTATGCTTACAGAGATGGGGAAAATTTGGAGACAAGTCCGTGGGTGTAGCAAGTGTGGATACAGCACCTCTTCCCCACGCTAAACTATTGTGTCAAGTAGCAGGAGCTTATCATCACTGTGACCTTTCAAAAGAGTAACATATTTGAAGTCAAGTTAATCTTTACTTGTTGGAGTCTCCACCAACCCACACTAAAGCTAACTGGGAATACCAAGTCATGCATAGATGAGAAGTAACCACAATGTATAATTGACTACAAAATGGGACTGGACGAACCTTGTAAGATGACTGCCTGGTGGAAGATGCAACCAACACTATGGACTGACATCCAAGTCCAATTCCAACTGATGTGCTAAATTCAAACTCACTTAATTTATGGCTGCCCCTGTATCTACCAAGGCCTCAGATGACACTCAGTGTGCACCCATATGAATTTCCACAGGTAACAGGAAATAGGATTGGTCCTGCTTGTAGGTGAGAGTTTTTGGTATAGCTAAACTAGTAATGGTAAACAACGGAAGGAGGGAAAATCTGATATAAACTCATCATGGCTTTCTGGATTCTGAACGTCCTGATATGTGAATCCTAGGAAGGAGTCAGACTTGGTTGATTGGAAAGGGGTTTGAAACTGGTATTGTAAACCCCATGCAACAACCCAAACAAAGGGTAAGAAGGAGAGGGTGAGAGTTATTGGTCACTTAATTATGTTTGGAGCGTGCTGATAATAGTGTTTGGACTGGTCTGGAACTCTGGGTGAGTTACCACCCAGAACCCAAACCATAATTCTGTGGGCATAGCCGTCCAAAATGATTTGTGAAATAAAAGAAACCAGCTAAGGGGACCAGCCAGGAGGTGCTGAGATTGGGGTTCATCACCCGTTTTAAGTTTTAACAAAATATTTTAAAGTCAGAGTATTAGATTTCTCTAACTTTTCAAATTTAAAGGTCTTATAAAGTAAAAAAATGGAGTGACAGCGATACCTGTTGGGACTACTGCTTATAAGCTCTTTAGAAGATTTGAGATGTGAATGCAATTGCCTTCTAGAATAAATTTGAACTAAGATGTCAAATTGGGTTCCCAGACATAATTTACAACTGACTTAGGTCCAGACTGCTTAACCAAATTCGTTTTGGGCTCATTACTCAAATTTATTTCTTGTCATGAACATGCATTTGCTATGGTGGCAATCTTTTGGACTTTTGGCAGGTTGCACCCAAGACCAAGACATATAGGGCTGAGCCCAGTTGGTGAGGAAGAGGTTAAATACCTCTATACCTGTTGGGAATGAGCGTGTGCTGGATGTAATGGTGGGATCTTGGCAGTTTTGGGGCATTTTGTGAAATTTTGCCACTTAATGGAAAGCTCTTTGAATATTCTTTACCAACTCAGAGAAAGAGGCTACTGGAATGGGGGCTGAAGCTCCTAGAGGATACGCCATTGTCCATCTCTCATCCACCACATGGGCTAAATCGCCCTAGGAGGTGAGAGTCATGGGTGTCAGTTTCCAGCCCTTTTTTGAGCGGAATGAGAATTGATCCCAGTCCAGATGTAGAGGTTCCTTCCAAAGACTTACAGTCCTAGGGTTTTCACTTAGGCCATCATTATGCACCATAACTGCAATGTGGTGGCTGATACAAAGAAATCACACAGTATTTGGAGAACTTATCTATCAATGGATAGATGATTTTATGTGGATTAAAGTTTTGCTTATATTATCTATGATGACCCAATAGAGATCAACTGGTAGATAGCCAACAATCTACACCGTGCATTCAAAAAGTTCTGGGACTAACGTTTTAAAGACACAACTTTACAAATAAATAAACTTTCTTTTATCATAATTTAACATACAACCTTTCCCTCTCTATACATATTTATATTGCTAAAACAATTGTTAAAAGGTATGCACATAGTTCCTATTTTGTATAACCATGTTTAAACCAGCTGTCACATTCTTCTGAATTGTCTCTACTTTATCAAAAGGATGAACCTTCAGTGCCACCTTCAGATTATAATTATCCACCCTATTCACCAGATTTGGCTCTGTCTGACTTCTTTCTGTTCTCTAATCTGAAGATGGCACTGAAGGTTCATCCTTTTGATAAAGTAGAGATAATTCAGAAGAATGTGACAGCTGGTTTAAACATGGTTATACAAAATAGGAACTATGTGCATACCTTTTAACAATTGTTTTAGCAATATAAATATGTATAGAGAGGGAAAGGTTGTATGTTAAATTATGATAAAAGAAAGTTTATTCATTTGTAAAATTGTGTCTTTAAAACGTTAGTCCCAGAACTTTTTTAATGCACTGTGTATGTGTTATAATGTTTTAGACAAAGAGCTTTCTGATAAGATAGGGGTCTTG
>JAKSZP010012525.1:0-40017 GCA_022478985.1 Massospora cicadina
CATCTAGTACTAAAAAAAAAAAGAAGGGATCTTGAAATCGAATATTAGTTGGCTTGATAGCTGAAAATGTGAAAAAGGGGTTTTGGTGCCAGCCGGAAAATTCTGGGCCTAATGTGAAGCGTAAGCTTGATGAAAACTATTTAAAATAAGTGAGTAACCCTTTTGATATGAAGTTAAGTTCTGAGAGATATATAGTATTGAATGTTTTCTTCATGTTAGATCGATGGAAACACTTGGGCTGCGGCCTCAATCTCAGTATGCTATTATTCATTGTTTATGGATAAAACTAACTTGACTTCCGTGCCAAAGTTGTAATCTTGGTTGATGCTCAGCTTGATAAGATATCAATGGTAAAGGTTATCGTCAACTTTTATGGTTACCACTCAGAAGGTGGCATCCTCAAAGCTGAAGAAATTTTGTGATGACATCATAAGAGGTTCAAGTTTAAGAGTTGAGGTCGACAGAGGACTTGAGAACTGAGGTGGGTGGAATCTCATGCTTTATGTAGTTGAAAGCGTGGTTCATCTTAGTACAATCTGCAAAAGACTGCTCTTCTGAGCTTGTACCTTGTTCCCAACTTTAATATAAGTACTGGTTTGGGTCAATGCTCAGTGGGCGGTGCCTTGCTGGTTGCAACAACAGTTTGCCTTTCTGAGGTAAGATCTTAGTTTTTGATATTAATAAATAAGTTCTTAGTCAGAGATTGCAGGACAATAGAATTATTTGCTGCTATGTTTTTTCAGGACTGGCGTCAATCAAAGCTGAGAGCTGAATCAGGAAGGATTAATATTTTCTTTTAGCAATATCTGGCCTAATCTTTGGAGGTAAGCCGTTGGAATCAATGGGCAACAGACTTGCCAGAGAGAAGTCATCAAGCTTGTCACCACTTAAATGATGGAAAGTCTCAGGTATTTTGTCTGGCGCTTTTCGAGCATCTTTGCACTGATTGTTCTTGGGGATTCCTCACGTTACTTGAGTTTTAATCCCATAGTCAAGTTTGAAAGCTCATTCTCAACTTCTCCCATTTTTATTGGTTAGTAGTTAAGTCGATGTTCATTGTCCAAGTTTAATTTTGTCATTTGACACTTTTGGGACAAAAAAGCCAGTGAACATTTTTTCCACTTTTTGATTGAAGCAGAAGAGTGGTAAACAATATTGCAGTATGAACTTTTATTTTGGTTATCTAAATGAATATTGTTTTCTCTATTAAAAGTATTCTTTTTTAATGAATTCCAAGCATTCCAATTGGGTTGATCTTTACTTTTGTTTGGAGAATAAGTATTAGCTTGGACAATTTCTTTTTGGTTTTTTTAACACTGAAATATTACTAACATCACTTTTCATTACAGTAATCATTTCACTGAAAAAGCAAATTTGATTGCACTGGCCTGCCAGTCAGGATGCGCGAGCACCCAGAAAGCAACATAATATGCCGGGGCATTGCTATCCAAATGACTTGGTAGCGGACGGGAAGAGAAGCGAATAGGGAGAGATAGCTAGCGACCACTGTAGCCAACATCCTGACTAACAACCAGACTGTGGCCGCCCAGGCAGCAGCAGGTTTTACTGCAGACAACTCTTCTTGAACCATTGAGGATCCAGGACGCGCTGATGAACCATCAGGTGGGGGACAGGTGGCGAGGTCATGAAACCCTGTCCAGTGGGAGAGATAATCTACAATAACAATGGGACATCTTGATGCCAGAGGGCATCCACAAGCGGGGATATCCCCAACTGGCCAATTGCCTGGTAACCTCATTCAATAAGATGGGGTAACACCGACTTAATAATTGCCACTAGGGCCCAGTTGTTGCGCAACCCTGGAAACATAGTTTTGGGATGGGCCAGCAACAAACACAAGAAAAAATTGAATAACTAATAAAACTAGAAAGGTTTTTTTTATTGCAAATAAAAAAATTGAGAATTGACTGACAACTGTAAAGGTGAGGGATGTTTGCCTTAGAGCCTAGGGGCTTGAGGAATAAGTGAGAATGCATGAACAAAAGGCTCACAATATAAACTGATTTTTAGCAGAACAAGATCTTGCAACTAACTCAACGCCATATTGTTTCTTCGCTGACCATCCAACTCCCACTCAAATTTCACCATTAAATTGTTCCTCCCACTGCAATTTTACTTGGCTCCATGACGCTTCATTTGGTATGTAACTGGTAGCACCCATGGCCAGGCCACGGGGGCCAGTCCCACTTGGTATCAAAGGGATTGATCACCCTCAATTTCACTTGAGTTAGACACAAGTTTATCAAGATTTTTCACCTCCTCAGTGGAACCTATAATTGTCACTGTAGTTGGGCCCCCAATTTAGATTTTTCGCCTCTTTGGCAGACTAAGGTTTTCAGTGGGGATACATGATTACCATTGCCCTTTGGCTTGCATTCTCTTGCCGCTGCTACCTCCACACACAACCCTTATCAGTGGAGTAGTTCTTGCATTGTCAGATATGGTGGAAAGGGGGCAATCTTAAGGGGGTACGCTATCACCCACCTCTCATCCACCACATGGGCTAAATCGCCCTCAGTGATGAGGAGGACGGCGCCTTCTTGGCCCCTTTTGGTGTGAAAGGGGAATTTCTCATAGACAAGTAACAGGGGGCGCTACCCTGAACTTACGAAATGGGTCCTAGCGTCCAATATTACATTCCTTTGAGTGTTATCTTCAAAAAGCCTTCTTTCTCCTAGTATCCCATATTTTCTTAAAATGTAGTGCTTATCCTTGCAATAATGTTTATTCTTCATTTTTTTTCTTTATGATGCTGCCATTTTTGCCCAAAAGCATCTTTTTCAAATCCTTAAGGGGTTCTAACAGGTTGAGCAAAGGTTTGAGATGACTGGGAGTTTGAGAATACAAGAAGACTTCTGTATTACACTCAAAGGATTTCTTTGAAAAACATTCTCCACAGATACTGTATCCTGCCAATTTCAGAACAGTATACCAAAAGATCAGGGTAAATTAATTTGGCATCATTATACATAGTAACTATTAAGTAGCACAATCTTCATCCAAGGTTGAGGGTATAACCTCAGGGTGCAACTTGGAAGCTCCCCTGATGTAAGCACCACTTCTATCAGACAGCGCAAGGGGGAATCACTTGAGGCGCGATCCTTTGGAGGTAGGACTTTAAAGTAAACAAGGTTGGATGAGAGTTTAGACAGTAGAATAAACTTATTACTAAATAATTTAAAGTCTATAGCATATTCTGTAGTAAAAAGTCCATTACTTAAAATGTCAGAACTATTTAGAGTACTGTTGAAAACAAAAGGGGTCCATAAGCACTGATAGTACAAAGATTTTTTTAGTACTAGATGGTCCTGATAGTACAAAGATTGATTCATTTATTATTCTTGTTTCCTAAGTGATTAAACAACAACCTCACTTCCACTTGAAAGGTCATCAGAGCTCCTTATCTCTTGGTAATAATTTATAGCATTAGTTGAATTGGTCTTTAACCTCAAACAGGAGCTCTTCCAATAGATTTGGTATAGAGGTCAAAGTTGATAGATTCCCAAATGAACAGCTTATTGGAATATTGGGATTTTTGGATATAAATTATGAAGCCATATGAATGTGGCCTTATTATTAGGTAAAAATAATTGCGGATATGCCTAAGAGCTTATTAACCAAATTTTAGTAATTCAAGCAATACCCTGAATTTTAAGTCTAACCCAATGATATTGTATTAAACCTTAATTCAGGACTTATTGGACCATTTTATAAGCTCTAAAATTAAGAGCTGCATACTGTTATCTATCTTTATTCCTGTGATAAGGCTTCTACCTTTTATAGATATAATCCCAACGGTGCTCTTTTGGTAATCCTATGTGCCTTTTCCCAAAATTCCAGCTGTTAACCTATCTCATTGCCTATGCTGCTGCCCGCTGATGCCTCCATCTTATTAAGTGGTGATGTCATTATAAACCAACGTTAATTTTGACTTTTTCATATAAATTTGCAATTTGATTTTGAGCATTTACCTTTCTATAGCCTAACTGAACCCCACATTGGTGGAATCTTGGACTTTTTGGTTACGCATGCCAGTTCATCAGATTAAAGAGTATTTAATTCTGTTGATACAGATGAATATTTCGTCAACCCTCTAAAGAGTTTTCGCCATTATGCATCAGATTTCCCCAATGCCTATTATTTAATCCTCCCCAAAAGCTAAAGTATCCCAATCTTAGTTTTATATATAGTGTTTTGGGATGCATTTCACGGCCCATTTTTTCTTTAAATAAAATGTAAGTTATTCAAACTTCAGGATTTTGCATTTTTGCTCATCCAAGTCTACCAATGTTTAGCTAATGTAACATGCTTTATTTTATACCTTGCAAGTACACTTGCAGCTGCTGACTTATATCTTAAGGTTACTATAAATATGCTCAATCTGAGTTAGGTAATAATCATGCACTTTCTAAATGTAGTGAGAATGTCCATTTCCCAGCTAGATGTCTGAAGTAAGGTTATTATCAACAGGATTTCCATCTTGGCAAACTTTGTGCCCAAGCTATGTTTCACAAATGTATTGTTAAGCCATATCATGGCTAAAATCTTCTTTTATATGATCCATTAGGATTCACAGGAATTGGGATCAAATAAACCTTGAGGCCCTGGAGGCCCATGGGGTCCTTCAGGACCTTCAGGCCCATATGAACCCCCACGCCATTCAGGACCCCTAGGACAACATGGGCCTTTATGATCTTTGAGACTTTTTTAATCCGCGGGGCCTCTATATATCCAAGTTTTTTCTATAGGAGAACTCTTGGTAACGCTGTTTTAACTCTCAGAAAAAGGTCTCATTGTAAACCTTATGTTGTGACTTAATTTTAAATTTAGCTTGTTCTTAAGATTGTAGCTCGCTTTTTCTCTATGATTTAACTGCCTGATTTTTTTTACTAATTTCGTGATTAACTGAACTAAATAAGCTGTGGTAATAATAGTATGAGGACTATTAAATAAGTTGATTGCTCTAAAGGCCACGTTGAGTAAAGGGTCCAACGCTAAACTGAATCTTATTCCTCTTGAAGATATCTTTAACTGGCAGTGGCACTTCCCCATTCTTTCACGCAGAGCCAAGCGGCGATTTGATAACAGCAACAACCTCTGGATACTAATCCTTGCACTCTTAATTCCAGGAGTAAGCTATACAACCAATGTATAAACAACTAAGCTATTATCAAATCAATATCAGTCTTTATTGGGAAACATTGGGTGTTTTATAGAACACTTGCGCACATCTTTTCAGCTGCCCACTGGAGATTAATTATTGTTCCCCATATGGTTAGACCCTCAAGTTTTAGCTTCTGAATACTTGCAAGTATCTTTGCCTTGATTATTCGTGAGTAGCATAATCATCAATGTTCAGCAACAATATATTAATGTCAGGAGCCAGACACTAATTTATTAGGGTCAGGTTGCCTGATGACGCCTACTATCTTTGAACCAAGCATTAAAAACGCCTTGGTAGTTTCAACAAACTCCCCACTCAACTAATCAGAACGATTCCTCATAGTAATTTGACTATGGGGTGTTAATCCCTCTTTAAATCACTGCTGAATATTGTTAAGATGATCACTGAAGAAATAATAATTGAAGTAATTATTGGATCCCTTTCATTGATTATATACAACTAATACTTCAGTCAGTAATCATCACCAAAATATCAGATTGGAAATACCAATCTTCGAAATGATCAATTTGTCAATGGGTTAGATAAGGTGGTCAGCTAAAGTTCCAACACTTAAAGGAATTGAGAAATTGGAGGGTGATTTTAGAATGGAAAGAGTTGCTATACTTTACTTCTTACAGTGTTAGGAACTCCTTGTAAACGTTGATTAGATTTTCTCTTGAAAATAACCCAAGATCCCAATCTTTTTTTCGCTATGATAATTTAATTGAAGCCAAATTCGGATTTTTTTAATAAAATGAAAAAATGACTGCCTTTTGAGGCAAAATTTACCAATGTCAATGCAATCAACGCCTGCTGCCCCGGCTTGAGGTGGTGGTGTGCCGCCATCTGTCTTTTTTTGGCCGCCACCAAAGCGCTCCTGGGCTGGCTCTGCTAGCCCTCCCAACGCTACATGGCATTATGTCCCCCCCTTGGGACTTGGCCCACCACCTTGAAAGCACCCAGGTGGTGTCTGGAGCCCATTGGTGCTCCCATGGAGCAATTTGCGATTTGTCCTCTGGGTCAAGGATGGTTCTCTTCCCATATGCGAGCACAGCCATAATTGGGATGGCCATAGAGGTTTTCAAACCCGCTGTAAGGTTGAATACTGCCCCTTAAGGGGTACTTCAACCTTGGCTTACGCTCTGAAGCCAATGCAGCAGCAGCAAAGCTTCCATTGATTTTTAACAAACCTTCCCACTGTTCGAACCTGGCTCCCAGATGAGGCCACTTTTTTGGTCCAGTTTTCTGGGTTGCCCACCCATCTGTCCCTCAAACGCCTCCACCATGAGCTCATGGAGGGTTTGGCCATTTATGGCGCAGACTCCATGCTGCAATTCGTGGTTCCAAATGGAGCATATTACTTGGCAGGGCCGCGCGCCTTTTTCAATGATCTGCTTATTTTATTGCAATTCCCACCTTGCAATTCCCCCCCACACCATGATCAGATCCGCCCCTGATTACCCATCTGGGCATGCATCAAAAATGGCTGTGCTATTTGCCCCTTATGCTTTGAGATTGACCATTCAAAGTGCAAGTGCCCCACAGTTTTCATCTCCACCACTTTTGCTGCTCCTCCTTCTGGCATTGGGCCAGTGCTCGCTTTGCCCCAATTATTTAAATGGGGCTCAATCCTCCCACCCCCAACCTTGGGGAAATCTGGTGCTTCTCCCAAAGCGGCGCCCAAACAAAAAAGAAATTTTAAAATTTTTAAAATAAATTTGACTCGATTACTGAATCCCAAGTCAATTCCTGACCCAGTTTTAGTTAAGCTGCCATGATTGATAGCATGTGGCCAATCAGCTTCTGCCTCTGCCCCAAATCTGGTGGCTGGCCCAGCACTGACTGAATCCAATCCATTTAAGGCTCTCAAATGGATTGATGAGAACAAATGGCCATACCATGTAAAGCCATATTTTGCTTTAAAATAGTTCTTCATTGACCCTCCCGATTTGTGTCCCTGCTATTCCATCCTCAAAACGGTTTTCCAGTTTATAAAATATTAGTAAAATTGCAGTTGAGGTTGAAGCTGCCCTTATAACACTCTACTTTGCAACATCTTCATGAGGCTATGGAGCCCCTTGTTGAAGGTATTCATATCCCCATTATCCCCATTATTTTGAGGAAGGTGCGAAATATGAAATTGAGGAGCTTGCTTTAGGTATGATATGCAATAGCATTGACACAGCGAAAAATTCTCTTTTTGACCTCAATTATACTAAAACCTGCCAACGTATCATGTTGTTCACTTGTGTGCCTGCTCTCATCACTTTTGCGGAGCATCAACTTGTTAAATATATTAAGGCGATGGACACCGCTGGCCTTATTAATGAAGAGAACCCCCAACTCTACCTCCTTATGCCACATGCCACTGATGCCCCAACCCTATGCTGTCCGCCATGGTCCACCAGCTAAAGCAGGCACCAGACAAAAGTTTTCCCAAAGCTCTTCGCCTTCTGATATGGCTTCCTAGGCTGTTAGCTGAGGTGCCCTATGGGAATTATTTTATTTAGTCTAATCCCTTTGTTTGTCTCATTTGTAGATAAAGATGCGTGGCGGCAACCCATTATGGTTGGGCACCACTAATGCTAAAGAAGTAGCCTAAGATCCCAGAATCTAGCAAGGCATATTAGTTTCTGCTCATTTATTAATTGTTCTTTGTCTAAGATCAGCTCATAATTACTACAAAAGTAGGCAGAGTGTAAAAAACCAAAAGTTTTAAACAAAAAAAGCTTATTGAGCTTCAAAAAGCTGTCGTAAACAAAAACCCAAGTCTTAACCAACAAGGGTTCATTGTAGTATACCCTGGCTGTGAAATGCATCCTGAAAAACTATATAGAAACCCATGATGAGGATTCTTTTGTTTTCAAGAGGCTAATATGCCTGGTGTCAGGGAAATCTTATGCACAATGGGGAGAGCACACCAGAGAGTCATCATAAAAATTCAAAATGTACATCAATTTAAGAAATCTTAATTTATGAACAGCCAGGTGTAACTAAAAATGTCCAACATCATGTACCGATATAAATTCTGCCAAGCTCCAGATAAGTAAGTTCATGAAGTTGTGTTGCGTCTTATAACGGCATTCCATGTTTGACATTAGCTGGATCATGATTTGGAAGTAACGTCATAGACAATGATGACTTTAGAGTGTAAGGCCTGGATCAACCCATGCTGCTGTACCACATCGTGGCTCTTCATTTATAAAATCTATAGTAGGTGATGAATTGCAAGATGGAAAAAATAGAGATAAAAATCATCCTCAGTAACCACTTTATTGGTAGGTAATTGGGAAGATTCATAAAGTTCCCCATAGTTGAAGAGCACAGACTTGGCACTAGATTGGCTGAATCGACTTCCAATTTTTAGATACCTTAAGTAGTTGATGATTGTTAATGTTGATTTTATCTTAATGAACACAATAATCATCATGATAAAAAGATTGGCAAGGAAAATAAAAGGTCTCCTGGAATTTATGCTTTTTAAGTTGCATTAGATTAAAATTAAATTCTGATGTACTGATCCATCTTTTTGAATTTACTACCTAATCAGAAGGGGATGTTTCATAACTGAAATTATTTTCCACTTTTGTTATTGACATTTTCACTATAAACAACCTGGAGCCCCAGTAGTGAGCACCTGATCTCAGCTTTAAAAATACCAAATAAGCTGAGGTTCTTAATTCTGAATCTTATAGTTGTTGGACTTAGAGATTTTAGCCTCTTAAAAAAACTCAGAACCGGCATCTGATCTATGATGGTATAAACCCAACAAGAGATCATATAAAAAGTACACAAAAAATAGATGTAATTCATAATACTTTATTATGCTAGAAATTGTCAATATGTATAAGGTACGTTGGTACCCTACTATTATAGTATCTCCTAGGTGCCACACAACAGGATCTTGCTGGTATTTGGGATCAAAGGCCAAACAATGACCTTTGCTATTCTTTGTGATCAGTAGCCTAATGATCTCATTGTGAAAGAGCTTCTAGATCTAGTTTATGGGATCAGGAGCCGCCATATTGGTTTGGTCTTTGAGTCGCTTTGGGAAACACCTTATAACTATCCTGAAAATAAACCCTTCATCGCTTTTAGCCAGAGTTTCGGGAGTTGGTAATAATCAATTGCAGGCTAACATTCTGGTAACCAATTCTGGATTCAGGAGTCAAATCTGTTCCCCATCTCAAGCTCTGACAAACGTTCTGGTCCCTCAAGCTGTATACATACAATGTCAAGATATTGCGTTGTCTCAGATGAAACATCAAATTACAGATTGGATCTCTAAATTACTAACTTTTACCATAACAACAGACTTAATGAACTCATGTTTGGGTAAAAGAATAAGTAGTAAATACTCTGGTGAACCGCCACAAGATGATATAATCTTGGATGAGATTATAACAACACCTTTCTGGAAAAATGGTGGATTACCAAAAATATTATCAGTTATCCTGAACTTTGCTTAATCTCATTGAAAAATATAAGCATCATTGTTGAGGCAGATAAGACATTAGGACATAAGTTTTATATAAGACTATGGAGTTTCTGCATATTTTGCTGCTATTTAGAATACACTCAACGTCCTAGGAACAATCTCTTTTACTACCAGTGCCCAGTAGAGAAGTTATTTCATAAATGGACATTGTACCACTCATGAAGCCCTGTTTTTGAACGACATATCCATTGACATCATTATCCCCCTTCCCACCTGCGCAAACAGCGCTAAGTACATCATAGTGGCCATAGATAACTTGATTTGATAGGCCAAGGCATGATCCATATGAGACTTGGGTGCTTCAACCATGTCAAAATTTATTGTAGATAACATGATCCAGAAGTACGAGTGACTCAGTTCATACTCACTGATAACAGCACCAATTTCACCTCAATTGTCATACTCAAGTTGAAAAATAATCGGTATTTGAAGTTTAGTAACGTCCCCTTATCATTCAAGTCTAAGAGTATAATCAAATGTATTAATGGCATTTTGGTAAATATTCTTTAGTAAAGTTTTGATGGACTACCCATAGATTGTGGCACACTCTTAATCACCACCATCTTTTCATATAATGTTAGCTACCTTTCACAATGGGGAAAATCTTTATCTAACTTTTTATACTAGAGACACACAGCGCTGCCACTCTTATTATAACCTTATATATGATAAGTTAAAGTTCTGTACCCTGAATTCTATTTTTAAAATCTGCCCTCCACACAAAAAAAGTTACAATTGAAGTTTAATACAATAGCATAGAAAAATTAAGATTATGGATCACAATGAATTTTAGACATATTAATAGATGCACTTATTTAAGGTTGGAAATCAAGTGCTGTTTCATAGAAAACCACGGCTTCAGGATAAAATTCCAACTAAGAATCACATGGTTTAGCCCTTCAAGGTGATATAGATGACGTTTATTAATGAAAACGGATTGAAGAAAGTGTCAGATGGGTGCGTTGTTAGCATGGTCCATGCAAAATTTTATCCCCTATAAACATACTAAAAGTTTCTCTTAAGATTTTTTATGTAGACTTTCAGTATTTATTTTTTAACAAAAATGATTTAACTTTGTTATTTTTTAATCAGGATAAACCACCGCTGCGTGAAGTTATTTATCCCTACTCCTTATTATATTTCTTCTACGCTCCTTAAGCAACGCTTGACTCGCCACTCTTTTCATGCTCTTCCACAACTGAGAAACCTAATCTTGATTTGACCCATACACTGGACAATTCCACTACCTCCCACTCGTGCACAATAGTCATGTAAGATATATAATTAGATGCTTATTGTTTAGTTAAGAAGTAAAATGTTAGAAACAGTTTACCAAACATTAAGAATAAATAATTAGTATCTTAGTAATTTGAAATACCTCATTCACCACCACATTAGCAAGAACGACCATTAAAATTCTAATTCCAAACCCCAATAAGTCATCAATTTGATATGGTATCAGCTATATGTCTCATATATAAAAACGACTTTTTTCTCAGAGTGCCCACTCCAACTTTAAAATAATAAATTTATACATATATGATTAGCCCTGTAAGAAACAGGAGCATAATATGGCTAAATATTAGAGATGTATCACAAACGCCTGGAATGAGTAAAGCGATCGGCTAAGGGCCTAAGACCAACCCCAAGGGAATAGTTGCACCAGCGCCAATGGGACTTCAACATAAAGCCTTAGCAGCCTGAAGGAGATATGGTAATTGAATAAGTAACGTTGTCATTGAGACCAACAGAAGGATTGATTGGTATTTACTGATATGATGTTGGCAGTGCAATTCAGCCAGTTAAGAATGATACTTACCACTTATATTTTATCATTTTCATTTGCACCTCTAAAAAAGGTGGCAATTTTTTTATCACTATCCTATTTTTAGAGTGGCAAAATAACCTATAAGGGCATGTATACCAGATATTACTAAAGTAATAAAAAGATCGTTAAAAAGTGAGAGCAAAAATGTGTATCATATATAGATTTTATCTCTTTCATAAAAAATCATTTGAATTATGTCAGTTTTATATATAAACCATCAGTCAAAACTAAGAAATGAAGATTTAAAAACTGCTCACAACTTTTTTTAGTGGTCAGTTTGGGTCTACAAAGGTAAACTTAAAAAAAGAATGTTAATACAAAATACAAAACTATCTCCCTCATGCAAAAGTTTCTTTATAATGGATAATCTCCTGATTTGTCCAACTTCAATTTCATAATTATCTATACTGAACATTAGCTACAGATGATATGGTATATTTGAACTTTATTAACTAAAGTAGTTTGATATATGCCATTTTTCTAATTTTTTATGTGAGATAAACAGCATTAAGCTATGTCATAGCATTAGTTGATTAGAGAATAAGCAAACTTATAATTAGTTGATTTACAATAAGTTTGACACTGTGATGGTAAGATATAACTTTTCAGCTGCTGCCAAAATGCTAAAATTGATTTTTATAATGATTCAATTAAATAAACATGATCAATCACCGGGATTGCTGATGAATGGCCTAAAAGTAAAAGTTGATGAAACGTTCATAGTGTCTACCATGACTCCAATTCATACTTGTACTTATACAATTGATTAAGTCAGAAACAGGAGCTATTTTATGGCCAGATGAATATTATGTTTATAAATACCTAGCACTGATACAGCAATTGGCATGATATACTCAGTCCAACCCCAGTGAAATAGTTGCGCCAATGCGCTAATTCAATTCTGATACTACTTTAAGAACAGTCCATTAAAGAGATGGTGATGGTATAATAAGCTTCAGTGGTAATTTTGACAAGGGTTAGTAAAAAGTTAAGATGATAATCCTGCAACCTGAATGGCCAGTGTGAATTACCTTTTTTTAAATTAACTTTACTGTGTTTATTTTTTTGATATACATTTCCAAAGGGTAACAATATTAATATTGTTATCCTTTTGTATTAGTGGCTATAGATCCTCAGGAGCCCAAGTGCTGAAAAATCTTGCAGATTATAAAACGTATTCGGTGTTTTTACTCCAAATTATATCAAATTTAAAGTTATTGCGAGGAAGGCTGACCAGGGGACAGACACTTCCAAATTTTGACCTGAAAGAAACAAAACTTAGTACCATGGAAGGCACCCCAGAGAAGCGATGCTATCTCTTGTTGCCAGCGGGAACACCACTATGGGGAGGGGGAGGGGACGTGTGAAGGGGTTGTAGCCATTATTGAACACGTGCGGAGGAAAGGGTCATATTTGATGAACCAAACTGGGAACCAGGAGGAGATCAGCTGATGGCGACGCGGTGGGAGGTACCCAAACATCCACGCCTGGAAGTGGTCCACCAAATGGGACTGGAATCTGTGGACAGCTTCTGGGAGGGTGGGGGTGGAGCCTGCGATGGCATCCAAGACAATCGTGTGGATAGTCCACATGGTGATTTCAACCACCAGAGCACGGAGGGAGGGTGGAAGGAGGGATACCATGGATATAGCAAACATATATCTTGACAGACTGAAGGGATGTGTTTGATCCTGGCCAAGCAGACGTTGACTTCGCGCCATATCACTTTAGAGGTAGGACACTTCTCCAGGCGGTGGAACAGCGTTCCATACTGGCCACACACAACGCAGGATGAGTGTAAAGTGTTAGAGCGCTCAGCCGTATGGTACACCCATCTCAGGCTGCGCCACACATGGGAATGGATTTGAGGCTGCAACAGAGGGTGTTGTGCGTATTTCCAAATAGTCTTCTGGGTCTCAATGGAGTAAGGGATATCCATCATGTCCAGGTATTCCACCCTGGATAGGACATGGGGCCATGTGGGTGTCATGGAAATGGCAGAGGAAGTTTAGACCAGCCTGCCAGTCAGGATGCTTGAGCATCCAAAAGGCAAGCTGGAATGCCAGGGGCATTGCCAACTATGCAACTTGATATGGAGCCGGGAAGTGTGATACAACAAAGTGGTGACATAGCAGCAAGGTAAGGAGTAATCGCTGGACCCAACAGGCAACAGAGGGAGCCATGGTGACCAAAAGAATTGGTAATGCCCACCCAAAATGTGGGGCGATGGACCACCAGAGAAATGCCATCAGGGATGTGGCAAAGGGGGAAAATAAACAAATAAAAAGCTCTTTTGGTAAAACTTTAATGGGAAAGTAAAGTAAGAAAATCGGCCAACAATTTTCTCATTGCCATGCAACTGATTAAATACTGGTTGATTGGGTAGTGACAGGGTGGGGTTGGGGCCCAACAAATTTGGCCTGACCGGCGCATCGTTTGGTAATGGGGGGCTTATTCTTTAGGAACTGACATCGCAAAATTTGGCAGTGGGCTGAATCTCTGTCAGTTCAACCTCAAATGTCCAAACCAGGGCTTGACTACATTTCCAATGATTAGCATGACGGCGTTTGGCCCAACGGGTGACAGGAATCCCCTAAGGCCATCCCTTATAGGGACAGGTCCATTTGGTTGGAAACAGGTTTGGGATGGCCAACCCACCCACGCCCGGTCATTTAACCATTTGTTCAGTCAAGAGCGACATATCAGGTGCAGCGCCCAAATTGCTATTCAAGGGCTTTGAACTTACATTGATAGCACCCAATATTTGTTCAACTGTTATGAAAATTGAATTGGGACTGTCGGGTGATCTGGCTGATATCTCATCCTTTGTGCTTCTACAGCCATTCAAATTTTGTGCATCCGCCAGATTTCCAACCAAATTAAATCTGACCAATTTCAATTTGATAAACTCAGCGCAGATTTTGCTAATTCCTGCAACAGTTCTGCTGAGGTAAGTGTGGGTATTGGGGGTGGGATTCGAAGTGGACGAGCTGTTACCCATCGCTCATCTATTATGTGAGCGAGGATGCCCTAAGTGATGAGGGGTACCACCATCCTCTTTGGTATCTTCTTATTTGAGAATGGGAAGATGGAGCAATCGAGAGCCAAAGGATGTTCCCCAAGACTTACAGTGGGGATCACGCCATCTTGAATGGGTAGCTCCTGTACCTCTTGTGTGAACTGAGGAGAGGGGCGGCCTCTCTGGGCTGTGTGTCCGATAATATGAATTCTCCACTCTGCGCTCCGCATGGAGAGGAGGATTCGTTTGTAGTGGGCTTTAGTACCATAAGGACCTGTGGCTGATGGGTGGGAAGCCAGATATTTCATCAAGGAGTGAGGGTTCAATGGATTGTTATGGCTCAAGGCGTGGGAAAAGTTGGAGCAGGCCGCGCGGGACCAGTGTTGGGAGGGGAGCGTAGGGGCAGTGACGGCCGCAATCCAGATGCCCAGGATCTTGGCAGCATGGGTTTTGAAGTCAAGCAGGCCCATGCCACCATGATGATGAGGGCCAAACATGATCTCAAGCTGTACTGGTGGTGGGCGGCCTGACCAAAGCCATCCTTGCAGAAGGGCATACATGGATTTAAAAAAGCCTGGGGAGAAGGCGATGGCGTGGGCTCCAAAACAGACTTTAGAGAGGAGCATGGAGCTGGCTAAAACAATCCTGCCAGTAAGGGAAGTAGGGTGGGCTCTGAGGGAGCGATGCGCTTCATCACGTTGTCTAGAATACGACTTTCCATTACTGCTGAGGCATACCCGCCTGCCTCCACCCACACGCCCAGATGGCGGACAGGCCCTATGGTAGGGCGTGGCGCGAAGGGGAGCACTAGTGGGGCGGTGTGGGGTGAGCAGGGAGGGAGAGCACGTGTGCGAGAAGATGGGCCAGGCTGGACACTGGTCGCTGGGGCCCAGCATGCTTGATACTGACCAAGGAGGATAATTTCGGTTTTGGAAGCATTCAGTGCAGCATTACCTATCCAGGAATATTCCTGGATGAGGGCTTCAAGCACCTGCATCTTTATTATTAGACACCCCAACCACACAGTCATCTGCAAACGCCATCATCTTGACTGGGGCTTGGCATGGTACATGGGCCCCAGTGAGGTGGGCATTCATGTTTCGAAGTAGTGGGATAAGGCTGAAGTTATATAAGAGTGGGCTAAGGGGGTCCCCTTGTCATAAGCCTCTTTGAGGGTGGACTACTTCCGTTAGGAAGCCAGGGCCACGCACTGCCATTGTTGCAGATTCCGTGAGTAGCATTACCCAGTTGATGAAGCGAGGGGGTAAGTGGAATTGATAAAGGCAGGCCCTGAGGTATTCCCAGTTTACTCTATCATAGGCCTTCTGTTGGTCCAAAAAAAAAAACAAGTGCCCCAGAGGCTGTGGACTGGCATGCTTTAGCCACAGAGTTCATGTTGTCCCAAATCGACCTTCTGGTTATGAAACCGAATTGTTGTGTGGAGATGGTGGCAGATGCTTCAATCCCTAAACGGTTAGCTATGATTTTAGTTAAAATTTTTTTATCCGTGTTAGTGAAAGAAATGGGGCTAGTTGGCTAAGTCTAGCTTGTCCCCTTTCTTGAAGAGTGTGACGGTGAAGGCCTCTTGTCCTCCTGGTAGAAGGCGCGTTTCCAGAAGGCTCTGGTTAAGGGAGGCAAGCAGCAGTGGGATATATATTTGAAGTACTTTTTATAGAATTCATATGCAATGCCATCTGGGCCTGGGCACTTCTGATTTGGTGCACCGCGGATGGCTGTCCAGAGTTCATTCAGAGTAATCAAGTTCATTAATTCTGGGTATTGGGAAACGGTGCAGATGTGGGTGCGGTTGAAAAATTTCGCCACTTCAGCAGGCTGAATTGGATCAGATTGGTATAACTTGGAGTAATACTTTTGTATTTTGATTGCCACTTCAGCTGGCATATCCACGACGAACTCCGATCTCCACACCTATGTGCAGGCCAAGCTCTGGTGTGGTGCGAAGAATTTTTTAAAAAATATGCAGTGTACTTGTCGCCCTCTATAATGCATTTAGCCCTGTACTGAACACAAAACCAAAGTTTATGTTGCCTTTTGAGAGCATTGAGGTGGGAAGCTGCTTCTGCCCACTTCTGGCCCCATGCAGGGCTGTAGCCTGTGGCTGGGATGTTGGATTCCAGGTGTGCCAACTCTGCCAGAGCGCGCGAAACGATGGCCAATGTAGCTCATGAGCATCAGAGAAGAGGTGGCGAAAGTGGCAGATGGTATCCTCTTTGATGGCTGACCATGTGGAAATTGGGTCCACACAAAACGGTGTAACAAACTCTTTTGCTAAAGTTGCTGATTCCACCCAAGTGGAAAATCCTGGAGATGCAAGTTCGGAAGGGTGGAGTTTGCACCAATGTGAGGCCTTAGCCACTGTGACAGGTAAGTGGTAGGTTATTGAGACCAGCCGGTGGTTGGAGAATTCAATTTTTGTTGTTTGGAAGTGGGAAATGTGAGATTAAAATTTCGCCGGCGTGAGGATAAGGTCAATGCGGGTCATGGACCTTAGTTGGCCGTTGTGGACGTGGGGGTGTGTCATGATTCTAGCAGCGGGGCTTGCCGCAGCAGCACATCTATTAACCCAAGGGTGGCCCTTAGAACGCGAAGTTCTACATGACCCTGGGGGAGTGGGAGGAGGAAGGCCAATGGTCCGTGGGTGAGTTTAGCCAACAGTTCATGTCGCTGACTATGAAGGGGTCAGGGAGTAACAGAAGGGATTTGACCAATGAGAAAAATTCCTGACGATCTTGTGCACAGGTTGGGGCATAGATGTTGACAATAGCATGTGCCACGCCAGCCCACGAGAAAGTGAAAACAAGGACTCAGCCATTGAGGAAGGATTCTGATGATAAAAGTTAAAAAAGTTGTTTTTCTGAACTAACACCTCACAGTGTTCTGACCAGAAGGATAGGGAAGGGAGGAGCATAATTTCCAAGCATCCTTGGAAACTCGTGGACAGTAGGACTCCTGGATGGCCAGGATGTCCACAGGTAAATTTTTTTGTAAAAAACTCAGTTTCCTAGCCTGGGACGGCAAGGCCTTGAGTCCGCCAATATTCAACATCCCTAAAGCGAAGGTTTCCCCATCACATCTTAGGTGTGAGGGGGTGGGCACCCAGGCCCACTAGCCTCCTCTATATCCCCACGGGCCTTCATGGCAGCACGGGTGTCTGCAGCAACGCTATCAGTGGTTTTGTTTATTTTATCAGAAAGTTTCGCGTTGGCTTTTGTCTTCGCTTTTTGTTTCCCCAACATTGAATGAATTTTTTGTGGTGCGGATGAGTTTGGTGCACCAACGTTCAGGTCAAAAAAAATTTTCAGGTAGGTTGGAAACCAAGTCAGTTTCAATTAAGGCTTGGTTGCAAAGTTCAGGTGATATTGAGTCACCCATCAGATCCTCAGATTGGGTGTCCCAATTGGCATGGGCTTCCCAATCTGATTGGTTGAGGGATTCCCATCTTGCTTCTACCGCAAAGGTTTCATTGTCCTCCTGGCGTTGGAAGTGTGTGATAGCAGAGGTGACTTTGGCCGCTTCCTTGGCCGCGGCCCTGCGGGCCTGTTTGGCCTTCTTTTGCTCTTGAGGGGAGATAGGCTTTACTAGTAGGTAGCAGCTTTGTGCTCCCCATGGGAAAGCCTCTTTGGTGCTGGTGGTTGGTTCATAGTGCGCCTTTCCGCTGGCCATGGCCACCGAGGGGTGCTTTTGGAATGTGATGCCCTCCTTGGTGGGGCATGCGTGTGCCTTATGGCCAAACGCATCACAGTGGGTGCAGATGGGGGGCGCGCTGTCTACGGTTACCCAGAAAGGGTGTTTGATATGCCCTTCAATATTGATATATGTGGAGTGCAGGATCTGGGTTAGGTCTTTTATGATCTCCTCAGTTGGAGTCAGAACTGCAATGGCTTTGCTGGTGCGCAGGTGTAGCATCAGCATAAAGCATTGTATCTCAAAGGATTGTATTTCTCCATATATAGCGAGATCATCTTTCAGGTGCTGCTCCAGAATGGCACGTTTGACTCTAGTGGGCAAGAAGTCAAATGTGAGGAAAATTTGGTTGAATTTTGGTCATCTGGTGCATTTGGTTTCGATGACCTGTTGTCCATCAGGGAGATCAATCACTATGCGCACTGCAGCAGCTTTGTCTGCTGCCTCCTTATTTTTGAAACTGAGGTCCAGCCAACTGCATGACATGGAATGAGGTGCGATGTACACCGTGGTTGGGAAAAAAGTGTGCACATCCCCACAAAATTTTTTCCATAAAGCTGTTTGTTGGATGTCCAGAAACACCTGGACTCCATATTCCACTGACAAGAGTGGTTGGGAGTGCAGCATGTTGATGTACTGGTTGCTTCATGCTTGCCAAGTGAGGATTTCTGGGGGAAATAGTGACCACCAGTTTTTTATTTTTTTTCTATTCTGCCAGTTTCTCTGGGGCGTTTTTGAACGTTTGAGGTCACGGGCCTACCACCTGTGCCTCTTACCTTACTTGCCCAACTGCTCCCTGACATGGGCGCAGACTAATCTCCTCTGTGAGATTATCAAACTAGAATCAGACTTGAATTGAATAAGTTGCAAAAGTGATTGCAATGAGAGAGAAAAGTGCTCCAAATTATATCAATCTTGCAATAGATTTGTCATTGGGTTTCCCAAGAATTTTTTTTATAAAGTGCTTATAGGAAAGCAAAATGGTGATTCTTTTTTTGTTATATAATTTTTATAAAAAATACTAGCCTAAACAACTAAAGTTATATATATGCTTGATACATTTGCTTATCTAATGAGGGCATAATTGTCAAGTGTTTTCCTTTATTTTTTAACAAAATAATAAACTTATATTTAGTTTGCCATATTTCCTGCTAGAAAAAGTAAATTTTGTCACTGAAAGTTAATATAATAAACTAAAATTTTTGATATTGATTTAATAAGATAGAAGACACAAGGTAGTTTATATAAAATATCATATGAAACTTATTTTAAAACTATATTTAATTATAGCTAAAAGAGCATTATTTTTATAAAAAGCTATTTTTCCAAATAAAGTTCAATTATAACAAATCAAACATGATATTAAAGTATAATGACATGTATACTATAGAGCTCTGTAAAAAAGTCTATTGCAAAGATAAGGCATCATATGTTTGCCAATTTATAGTCAGTTCTGCATAGACATTTCATTTTTTATATAGTAAAGTTAGAGTGAAACCCCTCATACATTAATTTAGTCTTGATGTCATAAAAATCTTCCTACAAATGATGTAATAATTAAAAAATATTTGAGGTATTCCAAGCAAGGGATGAACATTACCAACACTTAATGAGCAAAAGAACCAAACGAATGACCAAATGGAACAAAAATCAAACCAAAACAAATCCTTCAACCAGGCGGGGAACAGAATACTACTAACCCACCATGGCAGAGGGTGAGGGGGATCAGGAAGCTCTTCTACAGGCATTTTTCAAGCCAATATCACTATGGTTGTAAAAACAGACAAAAGTGGAGAGCCAGAGCGTTGGGGCATCAGCAAGGAGGGGGTGGATTTTGGTGAAATGTAGGTTACCTTCCTCGAGATCAGCTTGGAAGATAGCCTCCATAAATTCCATGAGGTGATGTTCAGCTTAAATTTGGGAATTAGGGAGTTGGGAAAATTTGGTAATATTGTGGCAAGTGTTTTTAGCAGATGTGTCAATATTTTCTAGTTTTGCAATATGCATGACAGAGGCTTCAGCATCATCATTCAATTTGGTAATTTTGCTCCGAGCTGCTTCAGGGAAGTCAGGGGGTAGTTGATTATGCTAAGCCCTTTGTGGAATTGAGCCACTGGTTGAGCCACTGCTTTGCAGAGGCCTTGGCAATGGGGTGAGGCCACCGCTGCTAAGATGAGCTAGTAGTCACTTTGGTAGGGGATAGCATTGGGTTTAGGAGTGAATAATTTTGGAGATGGGGTTTTGTCAAAATTAGAATTGTAAAATTTGGCCAAGCCATAATCTAACTGGCCTAGAGGTTCACCAGATTCCTAATTCATGATAACATTACCTGATTCATCAATTATGACCAATAGGTCCCATAGATTTTGGTTCACTAGTATTTTGGATGAAGATTTTGGTGGGTAGTAGTTGAATGGGCTACTTTGGTGAGAATGGTGGTCCAGGCCTGAATCTGATTGGCATGGGTGAGATTGTGTGGGTTAATGTGGGTGGTTAATTTTGGTGGGGGCTGATTTCCACTCTGGCCCATCAAACAAGAACGTTAAGTGGGAGGTTGCAACAAAACGCCCTATTCAGAATCTGCTGAATGTGGCTCATAAGCCACACCAGAGGAAGTGGCTTGGGGCAGGATTTTTTAGATGGTCAAATCCAAAACAGAGGGGACAAATTTGGCAACCAATATCCACACAATCCCAAATTTAATGCTCAGGCACTGCTGCGATATGAGCATAGGGGGAATTGTTGTGCTATGGCAGGGTGGTGTGGGATTATGGTGGCAGTGGCGTGAGGTGCAGCAAGGCGCTCTGCACCATAAGGCATGGTGAAGACAAGGTTGGGCTGTGTCCCATAAGCCAGAAGCGCCACCATCAATTGATCATATAAAACTTGAGGTGGGAGGTGGTAAGGAGGGATGCAAAGGACACCACCATTGTGGTGTCTGAAGGGAGGCGAGTTTGGGTAGTAGGTATGGTAGTGTTTTTATAAGTAAGGGGAATAGAAGCTTCTGCTGCAGCGTCCTCCTCTGACTGAAAGACACTATCAAAATAGCCCTCAAATGGGCAGAAATTACTAAAAGCCAGCTGTTGCAAATAAAGCAGTGTCGAATTCAATAATTGCCTTGTCAGCATATGGGAATAAATGCCTGTAGTTGACTTGTAGACAATATTGGATAGTGGAGCGAGGGAGGGAGAGAGGATGGGGGCAAGAAGGGTGGATGTGCACCAGGTGGAGTGCTAAGTCCCGTGGGGGGACAAAATGGCTGGAAGAATTTTGCAGGATATTTGACCCCATGCAAACTCATTTGCCCGCAGGGCAGAAAACGCAAGGTGGTGGAGCACCACTATCCCACATTGGAGCAGCAGGCAGCGGATCTGTAGACATAAATTTAAAAACTGGTGTGGCCAGATGGCGGTGGTAAAATAAACTTTTTTCTATAATTTGCTCAAAAGTGAGATCAAGTGGAAAGAGAGTTTTTTTACAAATTATGCAATAATCAATAAAAATACTACAATTCTAATTTTCAAATTGAAACTTACTTCCGTAGGTTAAGTTTTTATATAAGTAATTCATTCAACATATAAAGATAAATATTTAACTCAATAGATTTATCTATTGTACTAGAAATTAATTTTGATCTAGATAAGAAGTGTACCTTAACATATATATATTAAATAAAACTAACAAATGATAACAGAAAGAACTATCTTCAAGTTGCTTATAAACTTATCTAAAGTTCCAATTACTTGAATAGTTAAATGCTTTAAGGTTGTTTTTAAGGAAACTCATTTACAAAAACTTTTACAGATAGAATAATTATGGTAATATTTATTACTATATCTTAATAGTAAATTTATAGAGATATCCAATACCTTACTACAGCTGTAGGTGCAACTTATAAAGATATAGAGTGTACATTATGCATGCCAGACATTTGTACGTCACACTAATTAAGAATTATGTCCCAATGGTGAATAGTTTAAATATTGCTTAAAATCCCTAGTCTTATCTTTGGTGATATTAGTTAGATCAGAATAATGTTTTTTTTATTATTTAGATAAATAGCTCAGATTGAGTTGACAAGGTCACTTTGAAACCATGAGGGGAATAGGCGAACTAACGTGAAAATTTCCTATGCACTAACTTGAATTTAGTGCTATCTCCTAAGAGGAACAAAACCCTTTTATAGACCTTAAAGAGGTTGTTAGCATTCGCACTCTTATGTGTGAAGCCTTAACTATGGGCTCTACTCTTTAATATTAAACTTTAAAAGAATGCTGAGTTATGAATCTCATTAACTTGAGTTTACCAAACTCTATGTGGCATGGATCATCCCCAATAATAAGTATTAGTATTTTGAAGATATTTATTGATCTAAATTTAGTCAAAGGATTTCTTCAAAAATTTATTTTGAATATTGCAATCAAATGTGCCTTAAGTCGATGATAAATGAACCATTATTTTGTTCTATGCCTAAATTATGATTTACTATTATGTTAAAGGCAAACTAAGCCACATGTTTTCTAAGCTAGGCACTCTATAGCTACCTATCACTTATCACCTTATCTCCCTTCTTATTTAACTTCCTTTTACTTAGATTACTGTTGGGACTTTGAGGGAGCAACTCCAACCCAGCCCCTATTAATCAGGGCCCTGAAGCCCCAAGCGAGTTAATAGGCCATTAAGCCTTAAGTAAAGCTAAAATCAGAAAAGAGATAAGTAATAAATGGTCTTTTATTTGAAATAAGCTTGAGGTTTATAGGACCTCGAGGCTAGTATTGTATCAGGAAAGGGAAATCTCAGAGTCAATTGCTGACTGAGATAAATAAATAATACAAGGGGATTGGGAAAATCTTTAGCATAATTCGCTGATGTGCCCAAAATGGTAACTTGATTGAGGTGCAAGTGCCAAAAGGGATTTCGCTGCAACCTGATTGAGTTACTAAAATCCTCAGCATTAGTCGCCAGTGTTGAATTAGGAATTTTATTTTATATTATCAGGGTCAATCCCCAATACTTCATAGTGGGCTCAACCCAAGTTAATGGGGAGACCAATATGGCATCCGCATGTAGGTGGGTCACAACCCCTAGTCAGGGCTTCCCCCAATAAAGGGAGAATCCCAACAAAGCCCCCTCCAAGCCTTGACTAGGGGTCAGAGCTAAGGCAGGCCACTGGCATAGAGACAGCATTGGAATTGGAATCTGGCATCAGCACTGGGGTTGGCATCGGCATGGGGGCTGGCATTGGGAGTAGGTCCTGGCATCAGGGTTGATACCCAGCATTGGCGCTGAGGTCAGCATTGGCGTGGGGGCACAGATCAGGAGGAGTCCAAGCTTTGCCGCTGGGGCTGGCATTGGGGGAGTTCCTGGCACTGGGGTTGACGCACATCTTTGGTGCTGGAGCCAGCATTGGGAAGAGACCCAGTATCAGGGATGGCACCCATCATTGGCACTGAGGCTGGTATTGGGAGGAGGTCCCAGCATTGGGGTTAACACACATTATTGGTGCTGGAGATGGCATCAAGAAAAGGGGCTTAGCATTGGCACTGGAGCTGGAATTGGTAAGAAGCCTGGCATCAGGAGAAGGTCCCTGCATTGGTGCTGGGCAGTACCAGCATAAGAGCCATCATCGAGGATGACACCCTGGTAACCTGAGCTTGGCCGCCCAGGCTAGTTTCAGGGCATTAGCCCACCTCATCCTGGCTTTCCCTCTTGGGTCACCGGCCAGGGACCGCCCCTCCTCCTTCCTGGATTTAGCTCTTTCTGAGAATTTTGGAACCCCTGTAGTGAGCACCACTGTCAGGGCTTTGTGGGAGCAACTCCAACCTGGTCCCTATCGATCAGGTCCCCAAAGCCCACAGCGAGTTAATAGGCCATTAAGGCCTTAAGTTAAGCTAAAAGCGGAAAGGAGATAGGCGAGAAACAGTATTTATTGAAATAAGCCTTGAGGTATTTATAGGACCTAAAGGCTAGAATCAGATTGGGAAGGTGGAATTCAGAATAGGGAACTCTTGAAGTCAATTTCTGAATGAGATAAATATAAATATGTAATACAAGAAGATTGGGAGCATCCTTGGCATAATTTGCCATTGTGCCCAAAAGGGTTACTTGATTGCGGTGTGATCACCAAAATGGATTTTACCACAACCTGATTGAGTTTTGACATCCTCAGCATTAGTTGCCAGTGTAAAATTAAGTAATTTATTTAAATAATATTGGGGTCAATCCCCAATACTTCAGATTAGGCTCAACTCAAGTTAATGGGGATCCCAATCTGGTATCACCCATAGGCAGGTTGCAACCTCTAGTTGGGGGCTTCCCCCAATAAAGGGAGAATCCTGACAATTACGCATCTCCTATCTATCTTCTTACTATTATAGATCCCTTTCTCCTATCACACTTTTTGCCTTGAGGTACTATAGGTATATCTTAAGGTTTCTCAAATAAATATCGTTTCTCATATACTTTTAATTCTATTGTAGGTTTTTCTGCCCTTAGGTCTTACTAACCCACTGGGCACTTTAGGGTTCTTAATCATCTTAAGACTGGTTAGGATTTGATCTTCCGCATCCTAACAAATGGTTTCCCTTTCAGGGGCCCACAAGATCCCATATGATTACAACACAGAAAGAAAGAGGAGCTTATATTACCCTGGGCCTCTAACCCAGAGACTACTTTGGTCCTTAAACCACAGGATGACCTACCCTGCCCCTTCTTGCTCTTAAAAGTGCTCAAGACCAGACGAACAGGGGATGATCTCCAACCAGGCGCTGACAGCATAAGACGCTGAAAAGGTCCAAAGGCATCTCAAAACTTAAAGTAGGATCAGGTAGTGTGACACCATTAATCTGATTCTAATTTAAGTTCTGTCTCTAATCCCTGATGTTTTTCTGTATAACTGGTCAACCAGCGAAGGAAGTTGATGATAGACCAAAATATATTATATAAATTATTTCAAAATAGTGTTCCCATTCATATAAGATGTGATAGTTCAAGTGTTACTGGCGACTCAAAGCCAAAAATAACAAAAGCGCTTTGCTGGAGCCAATATTTGATTCTAGGCCACTCTCCAATGCTTGCTACAATGCTGATAATATTTCCAGGTCCCCTATCTGAGCCAGAACCCACTGCCAATAATCTTTTCAGTTCTAATCGCTGATGGCGGCACCTGCTTCCAATAATCTTTTCAGTAACTCTTCCTGATGATGTCTACACTGACAATGATCTCACTGAGACCTCTCCCTGATGCTGACTAATACCGCCAATGACCTTTATGGGGCTAATACCCAATGCCCAGGACACTCCTTGATGCTAGCTACACCTCCAAAGATCATTCTGGGCCAATTCTCAATGCTGGGGCCACTCTTCAATGACTCTTAACAAATCTCTCCATTTTGTCCGCACCAACTACCTATTGGCCCATACAAACCCACTAGTTTGGATCAACTCTTGTTATTTTTTAAAAATCATGGACACAAAAACCTTAATTGCTTCAGGTTTCCATGCCAAATTAAGCCTGGAAGATTTGATGACCCCCGCCTTGGCTTTTGACCCATAGTCAATGCTTGAAAGGATTCTGTTGGGATTCCTCCTCTTATGGGAGAAGCCTCTTACTAGTGGTTTACTCTATAATATCTTAGTTAATAAGGAAAAACAAGTTATGCATCTCATTAACTTGAGTTTGGCAAACTTGAGAAGTTGGGGATTATCCCCAATAATATTTATTAGTATTTTTAATTTTATTCGAGGTAGGCCAACCTTGGGACAAATATACTGCACTAATAGAGATGATAGGATGTAGGGAGTGACAATATAGGAGTGGAGGACAAAACCCATAGTAGTGAGGGTAAAATCTTCCTGTACATGTTCTGATAGGCTGGGATTACATGAATCTAACTTCACTGATTCACTTAGTCAGACTGAGGCATGGTGTGTGAATCCACATGTATTGATATCCTCTTGGCACAGAAATGCAATCAATGCAATTTCTGCCATGACGGGATTTGAACCCAAGACGTGAGGGGTGATAGTGGGATGCCCTCCCAACTATGCCACACCCCCTTTTATTTGTATTTTGAACGTATTTATTGATCTAAATAATTTTGAGGATTTATCCTGATAGTTAATTCAGTTTCTCTGATTACTGGCGACTTAAGATAAAATTAACTGAACCATTATTTTATTATTGCCTAAATTATGATTGACTAATATGTTATTGGAAAACTAAGCCACGAATTTTACTAAGCTAGGCACTCTATAGCTACCTAGTGCTTAGTACCTTATCTCCCTTTTACTCAAATTCCTTTTAATTATTTTACTATTTGCATATCTGTCTTCTGCCTATTATAAATACTCTATGCTATACCACTTTTCTATTTTTAGGCACTATAATATCTCAAGGTTTTATCTAATAAAATATTCCTTCTTATATACTCTTAGTTCTATTGTAGGTTTTTCTGCCCTTAGGGCTTACTACCCACCAGGCACTTCAGGGCCCTGAATAAACTTAAGACAGTTAGATTTTAATACCCACATACTGACAAAGGTTTCAGGGGGTTGAAATGTTTTATCCACCAATCATAGCTTAGGAAATCAGGTAATCATCTGATATGCTGATATATTTGAGATAGCTGATTAGACCAAATGTTTTATATCATTGCTACATGGATTTGTCATATCTGCTGACAACCAAACACTGATACTAAGCTCTATTGAGGTAAAAAAATTTTCCAAGAGTTCTGATAGACTGGATTATTATTTATTTAAATTGCAACCTCATGGCTATTCTGAGTCCTCTCACTCCTCCTTTTTTAGCTCCTAGTACCATAATTATTGGGAGGCATTATGTAGTAAGTGTTCATTTTTTATCCCCATTTTATATTAATAAAATTTTTAGAATTAAAATCTAGTGATCTATATTTCATTATTAAATTTTAAATAGCCGTCAAGAGTAATAATACTATCACATCTGGATATTGCTGAGATCCTGGGCCAAAGCACCTGCTAGAAAATACTTCTAGGATTCCAACAATAGCGCTCACTACAGGGTCATGTACACCACAATATTATAATTAAAATAGATGACGTTTGGGTGAGTAACCCTCCTGATCACCCCACTGAAAATGAACCAAGAGCTGCTTTAGAACAGCAACAAGCTAATTCTTTTTCACATCTTAAAAAGATTGAATAGCGCCCCTCTACTGATCCTCATAGGGCCTCCCCAGCTGTCCCCTTTAAACTTGCATTTATAGACAAGTTTACCCTAGGTGAGGGTATCATTGATTCGTTTTTATATGTCTACTAATCTTCCTTTGAAGGCATGACCAAATATCATAAGATCAAGAACATTTTCGCTAGCCTATGTTGCATGGCCCAAGAGGTAATGGTTAATCATATGGACACCATTAGTACCTTGGAGGAGGTCAAAGGAGTGTTTAAGAATGAACTTAGCTCACCGCAGTGTTTAAGCAGAAAAAAACAGGACTTTATGCGCCTAATAATGCAGAAAGGAGAACCAGTTACCACATTTGCTAATTGGTTCTACATAGAAGCCTAGACGCTTTTAAACTCTAAAGTATCTCTTTAAAACACCATTACTGCCAGTCTGACTTGCTTGGCTTCTCGCCCTTCCTTAGCAAGGCATATTATCTTCATGAAATGCTACTTCCATAATTTTCACGATATAAAGAAGACTCTATAAGATGTGGATTTCCATAAAAAAGTTAAAACTACCCAAGGAGCTGTGTTAGAACCCTAAGTCTTAACCATTGAGGATATTCCAACCATAGCTCGAAGGAAGGAGTCCATGGTGACCCCATGGTCACTCCTATGCCTGTTCACATCTCAAAATTAGCTCATTCAGTGCAACTCAAAGCAGACATTACTCCGCCATGTGAGTCTAAGATCCCCAAGCTAGCCAACAAAGTGCTCAAACCAAAGCCATTGAAGCTTAATGCCTTCTCCCACAGCCAAAATGTTAGTTATGCGCTGTCAGAATTGCAGATGACCACATAGTCCAACCCCTTGACCAAATATGAGATTTTCCAATTAGGTTATAATTGGAGAGGGTTGGCAATAATTGCTGACTGATGAGAATATCGTTGGGCGGAATCCCCGATGATATTAGAAGTTGCTGACTATTAATTATTGTCAGGCATCATCCCCAATGATAATTGAGGCCACTGACAGATGATAATTTTATTGGGCATCATAACCACTAAAATTAAGCAGCAATTTGATATTGGGATAATCCCCAATATTCAAATTATGGGGAATTGTTTAGAGTGGAATGGATTGTAGTCATTGGAAACTACCCAAACGTTTGAACGCCGGAGGAAGATTAGAATTGTCATCAGCCAAAACAGTTGGTTTTGTGTACCTAATACCAATTGTCTGGTACACCAAACGCCCAAAGATTACGCTGCCTAAAAACCCAAGGCAACGGTACCTGATGAGATTCAGTGCCTAACACTAAGGATCAAAACAGTATAAGAGCACAAATATTCTCACTGGACAGATGAAAAGTTGTGTGCTGATTCTAACTATAAATACCCCAAATAATTCCTTAATAAAATTAGATTCAAACTGATATTATCTTATTTGTTAAAAAATTGGTTGTTTTAAACATTACTCTTAAGAGAAGAGTGCAAGTATCAGATATCCTTAGGATTAGCAATATCAAAATCTCCACTGGGCTCTGCGAGAAGGAATAGGGAAAGTGTTCCCTACCAGCATCAAAGTATCTTCAAGAGGAAGAAGCACAAGTTTAGCGTTGGACTTTATTTTCAACGTGTTTTTTGGGTAATCAACCATAATAATAGTCTTCATACTATTATTGCCCCAGTCTATCAAAATTATATTATTAATCAACGCAAGGATCCACAAATCATTCAATTCAATTCAATTTATTCAAGGTACGCCAACCAGGGGATGGACAGTACCGATCACAACACTCAAAACGGCAAAACAAACTACTAACCAGGTGGGAAGCAGAAACTGCTTAACCCACCATGGCAGAGGGTGAGGAGGGGTCGGGGGGTTGGTTTTCAGAAAGACCCACCTCGATCAAGGGGTGTTGGTTACAGTACCAGATCAGAGCAGAGAGCCAGGGCGTTGGGGCATCTGCATAGTGGGGGCTGAGGTCAGCGTAGTAGGAGTTTTCCACTTCTGCATCAAGATAATGATGGGAAAGTGTTTCAACAAAAGCTGTGAGGAGAACTTCAGCTTCTTTGCGGGCTTCAAGAAGTTGGGTGAAAAGGGAGATACTGTGGCGGGTGATTTTGGCTGATGGGTTGAATGAAGCAAGCGTTTTGACATTCATAACAGCGATTTCAGCATCATCAAATAGTTTTGAGATGTCACTGCAGGGAGATTCAGGGAAGTCAGGGGAAAGAAGATGGTGGGCAGGCCATGCTGGAGCTGAGCCACTGACTGGGCCACCGCGGTGCGTAGTTTTGGGCAATGAGGAGAGGCCATCGCAGCTAAGGCGAGCTGGTGGTCACTTTGGAAGGGAGCTGTATTGGGTAGAGGAGCAAAATGGCGAGGGGTAGGGGTTTCATCAAAGTCGGGAAGGAAAAATTTGCCTGACCATAATTGCCATGGCAGAGAGGTTGACCTGTATGCTTACTAATGAGGACATTACCTGATTCGTCAATTTCAGCCAATAGATCCCATGGATTTTGGTTCACTGGATTAGTGGCGTTTAAATTTGAGTGGGTAGGATTGGGCGAATGGGCAGCTGCTTGGGTGCGAATGTTGGTCCAAGCATTGCTCTGATTGCCTGGCGTAGATTTAGGTGGGAGAGTGAGGATAGAGGTTTTGGGTGGGGCTGATTTTCCATGTGGGCCCACTGAACGAGATTGGAGGGTGGGAGGGGGCAGCAAAGCGCCCCATACTGAACCTCCAGAGGGGGGCTCAGAAGCTGCAGCAGCGGATTTGGCCTTAGGGCACGCTCTTTTTGCATGGTCGAGGCCAAAGTAGAGGGAACAAATCTGCCTACTAATATTGACCTGAGCCCAAAAGAAATGATCAGGCGCTGCAGCCACACTAGCGCGGGGTGGGATTTGTTGGGCTATGATAGGGTGGTGTGGTATGATGGTGGCTGTTGCATGAGGAGCAGCAAGGTGTTCTGCACCAGATGAATTAGCAAAGATGAGGTTGGCCTGAGTTCCATAAGCCATGAGCCCCGCGACCAACTGGTCATACAAAACCTGGGGTGGAAGGTGGGATGGGAGATTTGCAAAGGATACCCCTAGCGTGGTGTCTGAAGAGAGGTGAGTACGGGTTGTGGGTATGGGGGATTTTTTATAAATTAGAGGAGTTTGTGCTGCCGCTTCAGCATCCTCCTCAGATTGGAACCCAACGTCAAAGTAGCCCTTAAAAGGGCGGAAGTCTATAAAGCCAGCTGGCGCAAAGGTTGTAGTGGCTAGGTCAATAATTGCCTTATTGGCATATGGGAACAAACGCCCATAGTCCACTCTGAGGCAATAGCGAATAGCAGAGCGAGGGAGGGCGAGAGAATGGGGGCGAGAAGGGTGGACGCGCGCCAGGTGGAGCGCTAAGTCCCGTGGGGGGACAAAATGGTTGGAAGCAGTGGGCGGGCTGTTTGAGCCCGTCTGAACGCGCTTGCCTGCAGGGCGGAAAACGCTAGGTGGGGGTGCACTGCTGCCCCACACTGGGGTGGCAGGCGGCAGAGCCAAGGACATCAAAGAATAGGTTTAGCAGATGGCTGTGGATAAATAGACTTTAATTTAAAATCGCTCAAAAGTGATTTTGAGCGGTTAAAGAGAGTTAGGATCCACAAATCTGTGCAGTTGAAATCTATGGCTAAAAGTGAGCTGCAAAGCCAAAGATTTTTAACATTGGTGCTCACTACAGGGGGTAATTGAGTTGTCAAAAGCCAATTTAAAATAATGATGTCTTTTAAGGAAGAGCTTCAGAAGCTCTAGGCGGAACTATAGGCCATCAATGAAATGTGCTCAGCTCGGCATCTCAGGCCAATGTTAGAACATAAGAGGAGCATATGATCAAGATGGAGGAAACGCTTGAACAATTAGTAATAGTTAATAACAACCTATGCGGAAAAATTGCCTCTTTGAAGCGGAAAGAGGGCGAACTCATCAGGGAAATTTTATTTCAGAAAACTTAATGGGAAGCGGATTGATAACACATCCAACAGTTTCATGAGGAAATGGCGAAAATGACCAAGTGTATAGAGGAGTTGGAGAAACGCCAATATGATTGCAAACAATTCAAGGCGAATAAGGCTGATAAAAAGGCAAGCAAAACTCCAATCAGGAAGACCTCTCCACCCCAAAATATGACCAAACCATTTTCAGGTGTGTCAGAAATAACCCTTGAAGCCACTCCTATGGTTTATCAAGTAGCTGGACAAGTATTTTCTATGAGTGGAGTGACTGAGGAATTTCAAAATATGCCAAAATTGCCCACCTTTCACCGGGATAACGCCCCGGCGTTCTTCTGATTATTTGAGATGACCATGTTCAGCTATGCGGACTGACAAAAAGAAGTAAACATAATGAACTGTTTTAGCACAGACTGCCAAAATCTGGTGCTTGCTCAACTCAATGGGGACAATTGGTAATATGCAGAAGCCAAAGCTGCCATTATGTTGGAGTTTGGAAGCCCTACTCAGATGGCAAATTGTAAACAAGAGTTCATGGGTATCCAATTCCTCAAAGATGAGACCCTAGCTAAGTTCGCCGACCATTTTTACCAAGAAGCTCAGATCTTGGCAGGGGCAAAAGTTCTAGATGATTTTGATGCATGCATAGCCATGCAGGCGGCACTTCAGCCCTACTGCAAATTTCATCATATTATGGCAACATCATTAATAACCTATAATGACCTCACAGATGGTGGACCATCTGAAGATGTTGGGAGCAACTTTTGATGCACCCAACTAATCTTATAACGAAATTTCAACTGAGGACGATCACACTTTGGTGGAATTAGAAGATGATATTTTAGAAAACGTTAAAAAAGTCATTATTCAGCAGAATCAAGTTATGAGAGGGAAAACCCTGATGGATCCAAGTGGAAGAATAAATCAACTAGCCATTATTGGAAAGATGGAACAACGGGAAAATTTGCCACCCCAAAATTAAAAGAAGAAATCATGGCGATTTGTGAATATTGTGATTCCTCAAAAGGAAAATGATACTTCCCAAAATTTGGGAAAAGGCCTTGCATTCTAGATATGGAACTATTTAGCACTGCAAGATAACCTGTTCCGCCAGATATCTACATGGAATAAAGCTATCAGCAGGACCAGCTCAGATTGTGACTGTGTCCGCCGTGAGAAGTCCCAAGGCATTAGATGAGATCAGAATTTGAGGAAATTAATTTAGAGAATAGTGGATGAAGTCAGTTGAACTTAAATTCGTCATTTAATAAGAAAAATGCAAGAAATGCCAAAAATAGTATCTAATCCAGATGACTTTAGCAACAAAAAATGTTATTAAATTAATATGTGTGAGTAGTGGATCATTTACAGATCATTCAGCGGATTCAATCAAACGTTCAAATTGGCAATTAAAGCCAAGAAACAGGATCAGATCTTGATGAATTTGGACTGAGAAAACGCCATTTAAACTGTTATATGGGGACTTTTCTTTCACGTTGCAAACACTTTTGCAACCTATTCAATTCAAGACTCAATCTAGTTTGATAATCTCATAGAGGAGATTAGTCTGTGCTCATGTCTGGGAGCAGTTGGGCAAGCAAGGCAAGAGGAGCAGGCGGAAGGCCTGCAGCCTCTAATTTTTGAAAACGCCCCAGAGAATCTGACGGAATAGAAAAAAATCTCAAAAAACTGGCGGTCACAATTTCCCTAGAGATACTCGTGTGGCAAGCACGATGAAACCAGTACATCAACACGCCACACTCCCAGCCACTTTCATCGGTGGAATTCAGAGTCTGTGTGTATCTGGACATCCAAAAACGGCCTTATGGGAAAAATTTTGTGAAGATGTACACAAAATTTTCCTGACTGCGGTGTACGTTGCACCTCACTCCATGTCACGTGGTTGGCTGGACCTGGGTTTTGAAAGCAAAATAGCAGCAGATGAGGCTGCAGCGGTGTGCATAGTGGTTGACCTCCCCAAAGGGCAATGGGTCGTCAAAACCAAATGCACCAGATGGACAAAATCAAACCAAATTTTCCTCACGTTTGACTTTTTGCCTACTACGGTAAAACGTGACATTTTGGAGCAACACCTGAAAGATGGTCTCGCCATATATGGCGAAATACAATCTTTCAAAATGCAACGTTTTATGCTGATGCCACACCTGTGCACCAGCAAAGCCATCGCAGTTCTGACCCCAACCAAGGAGATCGAGAAGGACCTAACCCAGATCCCACACTCCACCTTTATTGACATCGCAGGGCACACCACCCACCCATTCTGGGTAACCGTGGACAGCGCGCCCCCCATTTGCACCCACTGTGATGCGTTCGGCCATAAGGCACACGCGTGCCCCATCAAAGAGGGCGTTACATTCCAAGAGCACCCCTTGGCGGCCATGGCCAGCGGAGAGGCGCACTACAAACCAACTGCAAGCACCAAGGAGGCTTTCCCGTGGGGAGCACAAGGCTGCTACCTATTGGTAAAGCCCATCTCCCCGCAGGAGCAGAAGAAGGCCAAGCAGGCCCATAGGACCGCGGCCAAGGAAGCGGCCAAGGTCACCACCACCATCCCACACTCACAACGCCAAGAGGACATGGAGACCTTCACGGCGGAAGCAACTCAGAAATCCATCACTCTATCAGATTGGGAGGCCCATGCCGAGCAGGCCACTCAATCTGAGGATCCAATGGGAGATTCGATCTCACCCAATCGCTGCACCCAAGCTCCAGTCAAAACTGACTTGGGATCTATCCCAATTGAAAAAAAATTTTGCCCCGCTTGATGGTGCACCGAACTTATCCGCACCACAAAAAAATTTGTCCGACGTCAGGAAAACAAAAAGTGAAGGCCAAAGCCAATGCGACTCTTTCCTCAAAAATTAACAAAAACCCCAATAGCGTTGCTGCTAACACCCATGCTGTTGTGAAAGCCTGTGGGGACCTTAAAGAGGCTGGTGGGCCTGGGGCCCACCCCCTCGCACCTAAGGTGCGATGGGGGAAACTTTACTCTAGGGATGCTGAATATTGCTGGACTCAAGGCCTCCCCATCCCAGGCTAGGAAACTGAGTTTTTTACAACACAATTTACCCGTGGATATCCTGGCCATCCAGGAGTCCCACTGTCCACGAGGTTCTGAGGAAGCTTGGAAAACAATGCTCCTCCCATCCCTATCCTTTTGGTCAAAGCACTGTGGGGTGCTAATTCAGAAAAATTATTTTCAAATTCACATCCTCAGAAATATTCCTAGAATGGCCAAGTGCTCGTCATCACCTTCTTGTGGGCTGACGTTGCACACACAATCATCAACATTTATGCCCCAAACAGTGCACACGAGTGTCAGGAATTTTTCTCATCAGTTAAATCCCTCCCACTACCCCCCGATTCTTTCCTAGTTGGCGACATGAACTGTTGGCTAACCTCACCAACGGACCGGTGGCCTCCCTCACCCCATTCCTCACAGGGTCACATAGAACTACGCGTTCTAAAAGCCACCCTTGAGTTAATGGATGCACTGCCTGCGACATGCCTCACTGCTTGAAAACATGACGCGTCCCCACATCCACAATGGCCAATTAAGGTCCATGACCCACATTGACCTTATTCTAATGCTGGCGAAATTCCAACCCCACATCTCCCACTTCAAAACAACGAAAATGGAATTCTCTGACCACTGACTGGTCTCGATAACATACCACTTACCCGTCACAGTTGCAAAGGCCCCACATTGGTGCAAAATCCGCCCCCCCCGAGCTCGTGTCACCAGGATTTTCCACGTGGGTGGAAGAGGCAACTTTGGCAAAATCATTTGTTGCACTGTTTTGCGCGGACCCCATTTCCACTTGGGCAACTTTCAAAGAGGACACCATCCGCCACTATCGCCATCTCTCCTCCAGATGCTCACGAGCCACATTTGGTTATCTCGTGCGCTCTGGCAGAATTGGCCCACTTGGAGTCCAACATTCCAGCCATAGGATACAGCCCTGCATGGGGCTGGAAGTGGGCAGAGGCAGCCACCCACCTCAACGCACTCGAAAGGCAACACAAACATTGGGTTTGTGTCCAATACAGGGCCACACATATCACTAAAGGCGATAAGTGCACCGCATACTTCTTTAAAAAATTTTTTGCACCAGGCCAGAGTGTGGCCTGCACACAGGTGTGAAGATCGGATAATTCCATTGTGGACACACCAGCTGAAGTGGCAATTGAAATGCAAAAATATTACTCCGAGTAATACTGAGCCAAACCAATTCAGCTGGCCAAAATGGCAGAATTTTTTGACCAAGCTCATATCCGCACCATTTTCCAATACCCAGAAATAATGAATTTAATTACTCCGAACGAATTATGGACAGCCATTCGCGGTGCACCAAACTGAAAATGCCCAGGCCCAGATGGCATTCCATATGAGTTCTACAAAAAATATTTCAAATATATATCCCCATTGCTGCTAGCCTCACTTAACCAAAGCCTGTTGGAAACGCACCTCCTACCAGGAGGACATGAGGCCTTTACTGTCACACTCTTCAAGAAAGGGGATAAGCTTGACTTAGCCAACTGGCGCCCCATTTCTCTAACAAACACAGACACCAAAATTTTAATAATAATCATGGCTAACTGTTTAGGGACTGTAGCATCTGCCACCATCTCCCCAGAACAATTTGGTTTCATCCCCAGAAGGTCAATTTGGGATAACGTGCACTCTGTGGCTAATGTATGTCAGTCCACAGCCTCTGGGGCACTTGTATTCTTGGACCAACAAAAGGCCTATGATAGAGTAAACTGGGTATACCTTAGGGCCTGCCTCCATCAATTCCGCCTACCCCCCGCTTCATAAACTGGGTGATGCTGCTCATGGAATCTGCGACAATGGCAGTGCATGGCCCAGGCTTCCTAACGGAAGTAGTCTGCCCTCAAAGGGCCTGCGACAAGGGGACCCCCTCAGCCCAATCTTATACAACTTCAGCCTTGACCCACTACTGCGAAATGTGAATGCCCAACTCACTGGGGTCCATGTTCCAGGCCAAACCCCAGTCAAGATGATGGCATTTGCAGATGATTGCGTGGTGGGGGTGTCTAATAACAAAGATGCATGCGCGCTTGAAGCCCTCATCCAGGAATATTCCCGGGTAAGCAACGCGGCACTGAACGCCTCCAAAACTGAAATCATCCTCCTTGGTCGGTTTCAGAACTGCTGGGCCCCAGCAATTAGTTCCCAACCCAGCCCATCTGCTCGCCCACGTCCACGCCTTACTAACTCAACACACACCGCTCCACTGGTGCTCCCCTTCATGTCACGTCCTACCATAGGACTGGTGCGCCATCTGGGCGTGTGGATGGAGGCAGGCGGATATGCGTCAGCAGTAATGAAGTTCCATATACTGGATAACGTGACAAAGCGAATCGCCTCTCTCAGAGCCCACCCTACTACCCTCACTGGCAGGGTTGTTCTTGCCAACTCTATGCTCCTATCCAAAGTCTGGTTCGGAGCCCACGCCATCCCCTTCTCACCAAGCTTCTTCAAATCCCAGTATGCTTTGCTGCAAGGATGGCTTTGGTCAGTCCGCCCTCCACCAGTACGGCTAGAGGTCATGTTTGGCCCTCATCATCAAGGTGGCATGGGCCTGCTTGACTTCAAAGCCCATGCTGCCAAGATCCTGGGCACTTGGATCGCGGCCGTCACCGCTCCTACACTCCCATCCCAACACTGGTCCCGCGCGGCCCACTCCAACTTCTCCCGAGCCTTGGGCCTCAACAATCCATCAAACCCCTACTCCCTGATGAGATACCTCGCATCACACACATCGGTCACAGGTCCCACGGGACTAAAACCCACTACAAACGAATATTACTCTCCATGCGAAGTGCAGAGTAGAGAATTTCTATTAGCAGACATATAACCCAAAGAGGCCGCCCCTCTCCTCAGTTCACACAAGAGGTACAGGGGCTACCCATCCATGATGGTGTGATCCCCATTTGACCCCATGTCCTATCCAGGGTGGACTACCTGGACATGATGGACATCCCTTATTCCACTGAGACCCAAAAGTCTATCTGGATATACGCACACCATCCTCTGTTGCAGCCTCAAGTCCGCTCCCATGTGTGGCGCTGCCTGAGGCGGGTGTATCATACAGCTGAGCGCTCTAACGCTTTACACTCATCCTGTGTCGTGTGTGGCCAGTATGGAACGTTGTTCCACCGCCTGGAGAAGTGCCCCACCTCTAAAGTGATATGGCGCGAAGTCCAACGTCTGCTGGGCCAGGATCAAACGCATCCCTTCAGTCTGTCAAGAGATATGTTTGCTTCATCAATGGCCTCCCCCTCCCACCCTCCCTCCATGCTCTGGTGGTTGCAATCGCTATGTGGACTATCCACACGATTGTCTTGGATGCCATCGCTGGCTCCATCCCCACCCTCCCAGAAGCTGTCCACAGATTCCGGTCTCATTTGGTGGACCACTTTCAAGCGTGGATATTTGGATATCTCCCACCGCGTCACTGACAGCTGGTCTCCTCCTGGTTCCCAGTCTGGTTCATCAAATCAGACCCCTTCCTCCACATGTGCTCAATAGTGGCTACAGCCCCTTCACACGTTCATTCCCCCTCCCCATAAGTGGCGTTCCCGCTGGAAACAAGAGATAGCATCGCTTCTCTGGGGTGCCTCCCCTGGTACTGAGTTTATCTTTCCTGAGGCATATTCGGAAGTGTCCGTCCCATGGTCAGCCTTCCCCGCAATAAATTTAAATTTAAACTGTTATATGGGTGGAAAGTCGCCTTGCCGCCAATATTTTATTCAGCAGTAGAGCCATCTTTGGGTATGAGTGTTAAACACTATTATCCCAACTGGCCGATATCCTAATTGGATTACAATCTTGGGCATTTGAAATGACAATGAAAAAAAAAAAGGAAATAACGAGTTGGACGCCTATGGATGGGGCCATTCAAAAATTATCAAGTCAGCAAATGATGCCTATATGATTGTTTATTGAAGATGGCCAAATAGGCAATAGGTCCACACAAAATACTTAAAGTATTGGGCTTAGGAAAATAATAAGAATAATAAATATATAAAAAAGATGCATAAAAATACATAAAAAGTAGAAATAAAAAAAACAATTTAATTCAAACAGTAATGCATCTAGTGATATTCCCACCTACCAAGCGTGGAGGAAGGAATAGTAGCAGGCATGAGTCTTAAGCTTCATCAGGATCAGAAAGGGCTGAAACTAGGTCTGCCGGAATAGTTCCTATCAATAAAATGTTGAGACCCATTCTGGGGTTGGTACAGGTGGCAAGAGTGCCAGCGGAACCCATCCTGGGGTTTGTACAGGTGGCAAAAGTGCCAACAACCCATCCTGGGGTTAGTACAGGTGGACCAGTTGATCTCTCACAACAGATACAAAGAAGGGACTGGTGTGACATAATGTCACAGGAACCACACTTGAGAAGAGGTGACAATGGGTAGCAACCAAGTATATTAAATCATCATACCAGCCAGCGCATATGGGCGTTGAGTGTGGACAGAACTGCACTACGCTGAGGACATAGAAATATGAAAAACCAAATATGAGCTCCAGCTGAGGCGGCTTCCATTCCCAAGGGTTCTATTTTTCGTTGAATATCTGGTCAAGAAGGGGGATGTGTCAGAATTGCAGATGACCACATAGTCCAACCCCTTGACCAAATATGAGATTCAACGATTAGGTTATAATTGAAGAGGGTCAGCAATAGTGGCTGACTAATGAGAATATTATTGGGTAGAATCCCTGATGATATTAGAAGTCGCTGACTATGAATTATTGTCAGGCATCATCCCCAATAATATTTGAGGCCGCTGATAGATGATAATTTCGTTGGGCATCATCCCTGATGAAATTAAGAAATAATTTGAAATTGGGATAATCCCTGATATTTGAATTATAGGGAATTGTTCAGAGTGGAATGGATTGGAGTCATCGGAAAATACCAAAAAGTTCAAATGCTGTAGGAAGAGTAAAATCGCCATCAGCCAAAACAATTGGTTTTTTGTACCTAAAACCAATTGTCTGGTCCACCAAACGCCCAAAGATTACGCTGCCTAAAATCCCAAGCCAACGGCACCTGATGAGATTCAGTGCCTAACACAAAGGATCAAAATAGTATAGGAGCACAAATATTCTCATCAGACAGCTGAAAAGTTGTGTGCCGATTCTAACTATAAAAACTCCAAATATTTCTCTAATAAAATTAGATTCAAACTGATATTATCTTATTTGTTAAAAAATTGGTTGTTTTTAAACATTACTCTTAAGAGAAGAGTACAAGGATCAGATATCAGTGGGATTAGCAATATTAAAATTTTCGATTGGCTCTGCAAGAAAGTAATAGGGAAAGTGTTCCCTACCAGCATCAAAGTATCTTCAAGAGGAAGAAGCACCAGTTTAGCGTTGGACTTTACTCTCAACGTGGCTTTTGGGCAATCAACCATAATAATAGTCTTCATACTATTATTGCCCCAGTCTATCAAAAGCATATTATTAATCAATGCAAGGATCCACGAATCTGTGCAGTTGAAATCCAGGGCTAAAAGCGAGCTGTCAAGCCCAAGATTTTAACACGCGCCAAAGGGCATCCCCTGCAACAAAGAAGGACATGGT
>JAKSZP010012526.1:0-39879 GCA_022478985.1 Massospora cicadina
GAGGAAGAAGCTGAGGTAGAGGCTATCCTGGCATCTCGCAAGTTGCGACGTTCAGTCCAATATCTTGTGGCCTGGAAAGGATACCCAGCCTACAAAAATAGTTGGGTCAAGGCGCGCAATTGCACAAATTGCATGGCCCTGGTTGAAGCCTTCCATGCATCCCACCCTGAGGCTCCCCTGACCTCCTCAGAAGATTGTGACGATTATGGCTATCAAGTTACCAAAAGCACACAAGAATGTAGCTCTGGCGCAGTTTCTCAGTGAGGGTGCCATTCCTTTGGAAAAAGGAAAGGGTAATGTAAGTCTCAGGGAATGTCCTTTGGCTCTCAATCAGGTCATCTTCCCATTCCCAAATAAAAAGACACCGAAGAGGATGGCATTACCTCTCATCACTCAGGGTGATCTCACTCATGTAGTAGATGAGCGATGGGTGACAGCTCATCCACTTTGGATCCCACCCCCAATACCCACACTTACCTCAGCAGAACTGTTGTGGGTATTAGTGAAATCTGTGCTGAGATTACCAAATTGAAATTGGTCAGATCTAATTTGGCCAGCAATCTGGCTGATGCCCAAAATTCAAATGGCTGTAAAAGCATGAAGAATGAGATATCAGCCAGATCGCCTGATGGTTTCAATTCAATCACTAAACTAGTAGAACAAATATTGGGTGCCATCGATGAGGGTTTTAAGCCCTCTGATAGTAATTTGGGCGTTGCACCCAATGTGCTGCTGTTGACCAAATGAACGGTTAAATGACTGAGCGCGGGCGGGTTGGCTGTCCCAAACCCGTTCCCAACCAAATGGACCCATCCCTATATGGGATGACCTTGGGGGATTCCCATCACCCATCGGGCCAAATGCCATTGTGCTAACCATCAGAAACATAGTCAAGCCCTGGTTCAGACGTTTGAGGTCAAACTGACAGAGACTCAGCCCACCACCGAATTTTGCAATGTCAGTTTCCAAATGATAAGCCCACCTATTTAAAACAATTCGCCAGTTAGGTCGAAATTTGTGGGCCCTGACCCCATCCTGTCACTACCCAATTGACCACTATTTAATCAGTTGCATGGCACTGAGAAAATTGTTGGTCAATTTTCTTACTTTCCTTTCCAAATAAACTTCACCTAAAAAACCAAATTTTTTATTTATCTGTTCTGACTGCATCCCAGATGGCATTTCCCTGGTGGCCTGTCGCCCCGCACTCCGGGTGGGCTTTACTAATTCTTTTGGTCACTATGGCTCCCTCCATCGCCAATTGGGCCCAGTGAGTATGACACTTTTGGCTTTACAACCCCAATTTTATGAACTTCTGGCAACAATATATGGGGGTCTTATGGACCTATGTCCATCAATGGAAAAAAAGAATCCATCTCCTTATCACCCCCAATGAGATGGCCTCTCAAGCCAAGAATCTTGTCAAAACTATCCCAGTAATCCCACCTCTAGCAGCTAGAACCACTGAGTTGGGAATGGGTTCAGTGTGTTTCTCGTTGGGATACTTCTCAACCTGTTGTTGCACCACCACTTCATGGTATCACATTTCCTGGCTCCATATCAAGTCATACGGTCAGCAATGCCTCTGGCATTCTGGATTGCTTTTTGGGTGTTCACGCATCCTGACTTGCAGGCCAGTCTAAACTTCTTCTGCTGTTTCCATGACAGTAGGAGTAAATTGGATGCTCTATCTGCGACCTTCAGAATGGGTACCAGTGATCTTGGACGCCCACTATACCCTTGGGCATGGTGGAGTGAAGAAGACATATGAGTGGATCAAGGAATAGTACTATCTGAAAAACCTCAACTATATCTCCTAATGCCCCATACCGCTGGTGCTCCCACCCCAACGCTGTCCGCTATGGTCTGCCAGCTAAAGTGGGCGCCAGACAAAAGTTTCCTCAAAGCCTCCTCGCCATCTGATATGGCTTCCTAGGCTGATAAACTAGGGGCTATATTAGGTTTTTTAATCTATGATAATCCCTTTGTTTGGCCCATTTGCGAATAAAGATGCATGGCGGCTCCCCCTTTTGGGTTGGGCACCACTAGTACTGAAAAAAGGAATGGTACTATTGGGAGGGCATCATGGAATCTATTATTGAAGTCTTGGATGCCTTCTTAACCTATAAAAGATATCCTTCTTCAACACTAAATACCAATACCAACCCACTACCCCTTAGCAACCTTTTCACATGATCAGTTTAGACGTGGTAGGACCTCTACCCCAGAATACCAGTGAGAATCGTTAAATTCTGGTAGGTATTGACCACTTCATAAAAATAAATCAAAGTAGTGGGTCTTCCTGCTCAAACTGCAAAAGCTACCACCACTTTCTTCCACCAGCATATCTTCACTCGCCATGGGTGTCCTTAAGTCCTCCTCTGTGACAACGGAAAAAACTTCACCTCTAGAGTGGTCAAGATGATAGCTATTTCTATGGGGCCCAACAGCTTTTTTCAGCCCCCTACAACCCCTCTACCAATGGAATCATTTAAAGCTAATGGGACCTTGGCATCTATACTGCAAAAGATTGCCACCTCTGACCCTCTACACTGAGACCAGTTTCTTCATAGTGCTCTTATTAATTATTTCATTAGTTACCATCATATTCTCAAAATGTCTCCTTTCCACATTCTATATGGGCAAGAACGTGGGATACCTGCTCTATTAGCCAAAGATGTCTTTACTGGTAATCCAGAATCCTGACAAGGCCATGAAGATATTGGCCCAGCACATCATTTAGCTACAACTGGAGGCTATGACTAACTTAACTAAAATGGTCACTAAGGAGGGCCAGGCCGCCAATGAGTCCAGGCCTCCCTTGTCCACTTTTCAACTCTCTGATTTGGTATTATACTACCATAATTGCATCACAGCTAAGAGTGAGAAGCTTGGCTCCATCTGAGAGGGACCTTTTGTCATCACCTATAAGAGGGGCGATGAATATCTATAAATTCCAGTGCTACAGGAATCACAATTAACTGAGTTCATGGACATTTCCCGCGCCCTTATTTCCCCCAATACTCTTAAGGGGTAATGTCAGACGATTACCTGTCCAATATTATAATAAGAGTAATTCAGGCTTAAATAAGGCTAATACCGCCCAAAAACACTTATTTGATTCTCAATGGAACCCTTAAATTGGGTCAATGAATTAGACTCTGCTTCTCGGCCAAACAGGCCTATGATTAGTAATAGGATTGTGCCAAATCACTGGTAGAGTCAGGGGAGCCATTCCAAGGTTCCCCGCGTCCTACTTTCAATTTAGTTCAAACTCTGACATGGAGACTTGACCCTTTTATAGGCCTGGAGGGGGTCAAATCAGGTGAAACTATTTTCCCCACGGTGATTGGCTCAAATACTAAATATTTACCTCACAGCCTTGTCCTAACTACTCTCAACTCTCCATCAATGGTTCTGTTAAAGCGAAGCAAGTTTTAAGAGCTCCAATAGACCAACCTCCATATTCTCTAAATAGGCTCAAAGCTAGTAATAAATTATCTTCTATCTTGCTTCAATTCTTGAGGTAATTTAAATACTAAGCAATGCGATTGTATGAGGGTTTGCTTTTTATCCTCTCACCGCCAAAAATAAAAATATTATAAAAATCCAACTTTTTATTAATTATAAAAGTTTACATATTTTTATTTCATTACTATAAGAATCTTTGAGAATTATATTCCTGAAGTTGTATAGCAACCTCTACTGCAAACAATATTGCTCAAAATCTAGTGCTCAAAAGCACTAACAAGCATACCACCTGCTCTGGATTCCAATATCCTTATTCACCCCACCAAAGGGCTTGGTGTTATTGTAAGCTAAAAGTTTTAAATTACCAGGTGCTAGCTGTCACATTTTCATAGGACAGTGAGGAGTTTAAATCCTCAACATATATTCCCCCAACAATTCAACTGACCATATTGACTTTCTTTCAATACTCACACAACTTACCCTAACAGATAATGCATTTATTATGGGCAACTTTAACTGATAGTCAAGTGCTGCAAGTGATTGTTGCAAATAACATTTCAAATACCCCAGGCTATATAAAGTTTTTGGTGCTCAATTGGATCAAAGACTTATATGATCCCCTTCCCAATGTCTCTTGACATACTTTATATGACACACCACACATACAGCATAGTACATTGATATCATTGTCCTGTTAAACTAAATTTTACCGCCATTACTATTAAAGTCCAGAATTTTCAGGATGTTTTACTGTGGTGTGGTTTTTATACTATTATTTAGTGACAATAATTCTGAACTCAATAGAACACCCTTAGACCTAACCCCTCTGGAATAAGGTAGGCTTTGATAAACTATCATGAAATGAGGTTTCACAAACAATGCCCCAACAATCATCATTACCCTATAAAAGGTGCCCGTTCTGTGAAGAATCATTAATAACATGATGTCATCTAAAAAACACATCTCATATTTTTTAAAGTGGAATGATGCCCGCTGGCACAACGTGTGTATGGCAACAGCTGCCCACCTCTAACAATCTCTTACTCATCTGGAAAGGAACGCCAATCACAGAGTTTCACCCCACCATGGACTCACAATAATTTGCAAAAATTATTTGCCTTCAAGAGCAAGACATTACACTTATCAACTTTATAGTATACTGGTTGGAGTCTTACAGATTACCATAGGGGGAAACCAACAAGATACATTATGCACCGCTATACTGCTTGGCAACAAGGTACTTCTTGTACCCAAGTTTGTACTAGATTGGGCACAATTGTTAAAACCCTCAAAGGAGACTTTGAGATAGATCTACAATATTATACCTGTTATATCAATTGGATGACTGTGACCTAGATGACATAAGAAGATTCTAAGATAGACTTATAAGTACATTCTCCTCACAACCTAACCAGTCTAGATAGAGTTGTCTCCAATGAGAATCTATTAAATTCTGTTTAAAGGCACCCTACCATTAAGCCCAGGCTCATATAACATTTTTTACAAGGATTACATAGGGGAACAAAAAAATTGTCTGTTGCATGAGATTTTTCAACTTTTTTATGAATTTTAACATTGGTGATTACAAATATGAAGCCAGTTTTACAGTTTATGCTCTAGTTTTCATGCAATACTTCCTAGACAGAATCATCTTCCCCCCGCTTCATATCAAAATTAGCTTGATGAAGCAATTTGTAAAGGCTCTGAATACTAAAAAATGTTTAGAACACATTGTTTCTGCTTTTCCTATTTTTTATTCAACAAAATTTAAGCAGGGTGTTTATTTTTTAGCACTAGTGGTGCTCAACCTAAAAAGGGGGAGTCACCACGCATCAAGAAGGGTGTTTATTAGTCTTCACATTTGATCCCTTATATGTGACAAGGACATTTTTAGTAAGATGGGTCAAAGAAAAATTGCAGCATGTATGTCTTTTATAGCAGTTATTAAAAATTTACTTAGTAACAAGAAGGCAGAAAACTATTACTTCTGGTTCAAATGATACTAAAGGCATTTTTCAATCTTAAAAACATGAGTATAAAATGCACTTCCTGAATAACCAGATTGATCAATTTTCTGAAACTTTGGAGATATTTGTGATGAGCTGATTGAATGCTTCCATCAAGACCTGAAGACAATGGAAGTGCGTTATCAAGGGCGATGAGACATGCTAATGTTGGCAGACTACTGTTAAAGCATCAAACGAGACTGTCCTGAGCAAGTCCACAAATGCAAGAGCTATAAGTGCAAATTCTTGCCTGAATGAGTTTTTCATTCCCCATATGTCACATTGCTGCATTAATTAATCAAAATCTTCCATCTGTATGTACATATCAAAGCTATAGTTAATTAAATTATAATTTTGTTTTTATAGGTTTTGTGTCATATTTATACTTAAAATAATTGATTTTATTCCTTTATTCTCAAAATGGTATGCATAATTGTACGCCATCTCATGTTTTTGTGTATAAATGATTTATATAGGCACCCTGAAGGGGATAAAATAATATCACACATTTGTAAGTTGAGATATTGCTGAAAAATATGAAAATTTTAGATTAACGTGTAAAATTGTTATAAATTGCAAACAAACTGTAGCTTGCAGAAAAAAATAAATTCAGATATGAAATCAGCACATCCAAATTATTAAAAAACAAGTGTTTTCTCTGGTGCATCAAAAATTTTGTTTCACTGTGTTAATGGTTATACTTCATAATATTAGCACCTCTACTCAAAGCATCCATCAATAAATGCCTTTTAGAGGCTTGCCTGCTACCTGGAGGGTCATAAGCCTTTGTTTTAACCTTATTAAAAAAGGTGAACTGGCCAACATGGGTAATTGGCGCCCAATCTCACTTACCAACATATATTCTAAAACGATGACCAAATACTATCAAATCAGATGGGTAAGATCGCTCAAACAGCTATATCAAGCAATCAATATGGGGTTGTCCCCAATCACAGTATATGGGACAACATTCACACTGTTGCCACCATGTGCCAGTCTAAATCATATGATGCACTGATATTTTTAGACCAACAAAAATCACATAATTGTGTACATTGAAATATTGTAGGGCAACTCTAAAAACTCTCCGCCTTACATCTTACACCAACTGGGATATTCTTTTAACCAAGTCTTCAAAAATGACCAGTCATGGATCAGAATTTGTCACAAACTCCATTATTGCACAGCGTGGTTTAAAACAGGGTGACCCCCTCAGTCCTTTTTGTAAAACTTGGGGCTGGACCCAATACTGCACGCCATAGATCAGAACCTGAAAAGCATTGCCTCTCAGGGTCAAAGCCTCTCAAAGTATTGGTATTTGTGGGTTACTGTGTGATAGGCCACAAACCCATATGATGTTTTTTCTTAAGAACTATCACAAGCCAGTATAAACATGTAAGTAATGGCAAAATTAATTAACACAAGACTTAGATTTTTACTAATTAAAAAGCAACTACATCTGTGGAATTCTATACCTTCTTGCCAACCTTCAACTGAGAGATCAATTAACTCATCTAAAGCTAACTCCTCTACTTAACCCGTTTGCCACTTAGGTATAGAACTGGATTCTGGAGGATAAGCGTCTACAGTTATGGGGAGTAAACTCCTCAAAAATATCTCAAACTGAGCAGCCAACCTGAATGAACTCTTAACAGGGCTAGTTGGGAAAGTTGTATTAGACGACACTTGGATACTATCAAGAATATGGTACATCGCTTATTACATACCATACTCACCTCCTTATTCAACTCAAGGCTATATTGCAATAGTGGTTTTGGGATGACAAATGGTCACCCATTAGGATTAAAAAATCTTTGGATTATGTACCTCATGAGGCATGGGACTCGTTATATACCACCAAAAAGCCACCCATGTTCTAAGCAAAGGAATTTTTCAGGTAACTTACCATAACCCATAATCCCTACACTGTTCACAGCAGAGAGAGGCAACCTTGCAAGAGCACTGAGACTGTGTAATCATAAAACACCCAATATTTTTTAAAATATTTAACTTCTTTCCCAAATGCGTCAGGAACTTATTGCACCCATCCTCATTTTTAAAAGCATACTGCATATTATTATACATTCTAACTGGAGTTAAAAGAATTGACCTGCAACCTGTAACAATCAAAAACGTCCCAGGTTTCAGCCGCCATCTTGCCATGGTGGATCAAATTAACGCCAAATGATTTTCTGATATGAGGCTCCATCAAAATAAGTGTTTTAACTCATCATACACACTAATTCAACCTCAAATCTAGGGGGAAAAATGAGAAAAGTCGATACAAGTAAGCAAGGATTTGACACCAGAATTAGCCTTGATTTCTTTATTTACAAAAGAACATGCAGACAAATTTAATCCTAATATTATAATGGCACCTTGAACCACACATAAAAAAACCTAGGATATGCAGGTGGACCAAAGCCCTGAAAACTAATCTTTATTGCTATGGATACAAAAAACTAGGTTTTCTGTGGGATACAAGGTAAGACAAGCAAGGGCGGCCCCATGGCCACTAGAGAGACCCATGAGAAGGTGTGAAACGAGAAAAAATTCTGAACTGAGTTCAGAATTGCACAGGTCCAATCTTTTAAGGCAGCCCTTCTGGGGAGCCCCTCCCACACTATTCTTTAGGCCCCTAAGAGCATAAATAATAGCTTAGGAGGGGAACAGCTCAGTTCCAAACCCTATATAAACCGCAAACCCTCCACAAAGAATTTTGACTTGGGATTCAGATTTCTAAATCTAAAGTCAAAATGTAACAATTGGTTCAACACAACCATTACACAACCAAATCATCACAAGGCAAAAACCAAAATATCTTTAAGCATATAATTAAGAATCATTGAATTCAGAATATTACCCCAAAACTACTGTCACTCTAGGGATAATTGGACTATTAGATTCTATGAATATTTCTTACTACTCTCAAGATTAAAATAAGATGTGGGATTATACTTACCATCCCTTACTTCACTTAAAAAGCCCAAGCCCATGTCTGTAAATGCCTTACATGGACATATCATAAGGAAGATAGGTCCAACGTCATAAAAATCCTTTTTGGTATGTGGCAGAGATAGTACTCTAGTCCATTGATTAGAGGATGTCCCACAATCAAAGTCATTTGTAATAGAGTGTCCCATCTATTCCAAACAACTGGGAATAACACATTTTACCCTATTTATAATTAATCTTCCATGTAGGTAATTTCATAAATTCCATGAACACTTAGAGCACTAAATAGCAGCCAAAGCATTATAATAAAACAACAATGTAAGCATGGAAGCTATCAACAAGGCGTCCCTGACTAAGGCAGAAGCACTATCATGATTTCTCTGTCATCTTACTTACAAATTCCCAAATTGGTCCTTTAGGCTTTTAACTCATAGATGGTACCGCCATATCCAATCATGAAGGTTTTCCTGTTTCCTAGAGAATGAAAAATACTCCTGCAATTGCGTTCTCCAGAAGTCATGACAAGGGTTGGGATTCCTGCCCAAATCAAAGATTTGCTTGAGTCAGATGATGGGCATCAAACTCAATCCATTAAAGTAGCTAAACTTGTATTGGGATAATCCCCAACAAAGTTCAAGCCCTCTCAATATTGGGGACGATTCCCAACTAGTTTTGAGCTCTCTTAATATTAGTTAAAATCCCTGACTAATGCGGTTAAATGTTATTTTATCAAAGCCTCTAATTTTGGGGTTCAAACCTGATTTATGTGGCGAGAAAATACTTGACTAAGATAACCAGCCTGCCACAGAATCCCCAATTGGTAACAAGTGTAGATATTACATTGGACCACTTGAGGATTTACCAAAAGAATATCCCTGAACTCCCTTATATCCTTTTCTAAGCAAATAAACTAGACTCTCTTCTTGCCATCTAAGTTAAATTGTCCTACTCTATTTTTTAGGGACAAACTAATAGTTAGGATTTATAGCTCCTGGAACGTTAACATGAGGAAAGACTTTCCGTCCAAGGAAATCAAAAAACGTATAATCCAGAACCCAGGAACTTCAGGTTTTCTGGCCTTAAAAATTAAAAGGGACAAGTGGTCTAAAACTCCTTAGTCCCAACAAAACTGGTGCTCCATGCCAGGTTTACCTGAGTTCAAAAACTTGCATTATAATGAGCAATAATAATTCAGCTTAAGATCCCTCTTTGGATTAGGAACGCCTTAATCTCTTTGCAAAATTACCCGCTATGATGCGTGGAATTGAGAAAATAATTCTCACCCTTGATCAATGTCAACTCAAACTTTGTGATGCAACTACCAAGCTTTAAAAGCGAAATTTGGCAGTTAACCCCACTTGTTGCTACCAAAATCATCTCTTCATGCCGCATATTATCAGGTAAATTTGATAATGAAGATATCAACAACTTACAAAGTCAGATGGACGCTCTTCACCCTCACGTATCTCCCAGCAATAGCAGTTCCTCTTCAGGTAAAAACGCACCCCCAGTGTCAATTCACGTTGTTTGCCTATTAACCCCCCAGAGGAACGTTCAGACCGTCATTCAAAGAGAAGTACGTCTTATGCAAAGGGAGTATATTCTCTTTCTTATTTTTTACAAAAGTGCTATGGAAGAAGCCACTGACGTCCAATGTCAAAAGTTCTAACTTCCATAGTCAGGTAGCTCAAGACATTATGGTACTTCATCTTATGCATTGCAAGACTTGAAATGACGTTAATACTGCCTTGCTTAGGGAATTCAACTGTGACCTAACTTTATCCAAACAAAAAAAACTTTTATGGGCATAAGCCTTAATTGGGGTAAACCATCACTGAGTTTGCTCACCATTTTTACCTTGAGGCTCAAACGTTGGTCGCTGGAAAATGTCTTAATTTAATTGACGCTATCACTGCTTCATTTTCAGAATTAAAAATATGCTAATATACTACTTTATCTTAAAGCGGTGGAGTCTAACTAGACGTCTCTCCTCCATATCATAGAAGCCATTTTTTAGATGTCATACAATTATAAGTCCAATATTGTTTAAGACTGATTCAGGTTTCAATATAGATAGCATTGGCCAAAAAACCCTGGTCAATTATCAGTGGAACCCTGCTAATTAAGGCAATACTACTGCCCCCAATTCTTGGCCAAATCGCCCTATAGCTAGTAGCAGGGTTACGCCAAACATGCAGCCAAATTGGGGGAGTTGTTCTGAGGGCCCCCTCCATCTCCTCTCTAATTTAGTCTAAACACCTATTCTGTGACCACCCCCTTTTATAGCCTTGAAGGGGTTTTACCAGAGGCAGATAATTTCTCACCCAATGATTGGGTGAAATATTAAATCACTGCCTCATGGATATATTCTACCTGCTACCAACCCTCCATTGGCTTTTCAATCCAAGCTAGGCAAGCCTCAAGAGCTCCAATAGGTCAAAAGCCCATATTACCAAATTCAGATGCACTAAGCTTATATTGAATTTCCCATCTAACTAACTTCGAGCTTTGATTCAATTTAAATACTAAGCTTTAAGATATTAATAGGGTTCAATTCTTGACCCCAAGGATAGCACTAAAAAAGATTATATAAAAACCAACATATGTTATATCAACTTTTCCATTAATTTAAACATAAGTGGTTGATTCACCCCCTAAAAATATTTATCCCAGCAGTAGAGAGTGTAGCTTCTCCTACTATACATTGTTGAAATTCAGGGTGCAAAGCACCAGCGAGCAACAATATACCCTAATTTTAACAAGTGGTGCTCACTACAGGGGGTAGTACACCACAAAAACACTTTATTTAAAATGGAGGATGTTGAGGTAATCAACCTTCACAGCCTCCCTCTGCATCAAATCCCCCAGCTAGATGATTTAGAATAGCAGCTAGCCAGCGCACTGGCTCAACTCAAAACACTTGAACAGCGCGTTTGTAAACCCCCCTTAAGAGACAAATTTAACTCATGTGAGGGTAACATTGCCTCATTCCTCTTCGTTTATGAGGCTGTTATGGAGGGGACAACTGACCCCCAAAAATTTAAACATATCCTTCCCTGCCTCAGCCGCACCACCCAGGAGGTGATGGTACCTTAAATGGCCACCCTTAAAACTTGGGAAGAAGTAAAAAACGCGCTTATTGAGGAATTTGGATCCACACAGAGCTTGCATAGGAAGAAACAGACGTTTATGTGCCTATGTCTATTGGAGGGGGAATCAGTTGCCAACTTCATTGACCGTTTTTGCAATGCAGCCCACCTCTCCTGCTCGCCAAATCCTACCTCTTGATGACGCTGTTGCTGCCTTCCTAATTGGTTTAGCTTCTCAACCCTCTTTAGCATGGCTATCATCTCTGTCAAGCACCATTTTTAAATGTCCGCGACATAAAAGAGGCTCTATTAGAGGATGTAGATTTCCATAACACTGTGACTGTTCAAGTGGATGAGTTGAACCCTCAAGTATTAACTATTGAGGAACTCCCAACCATATATGAACAGAGGGAGTCCACGATGACCATCCCAAAACTTGTTCCTGTGGTGCAAATCAACACAGATATTTCCCCTCCAAAATGAGTTTAGCAAGGGCTCCATCTTCAACTGGGCAATGGTCCTTTCCATCAACTGCGCCAAAAGGGCGCTCTGTACATTCAGTTGCCCTGTGTATTAAGTTATACCCTCCCCTGAGAGCCTTTCTGCCGCAGCTCAGTTGTCACGTTTCTCTGATATGCAGTCTGTATCCCCTCCCGCCTTCTGCAGCTTGAAACCTGCCTCTACGGGGCAACCCACGCCAGTTAAAAATAGCTCACACCAAAGGCCTTTAGAGCTAAAACACCTGCTCCTATGATCAAACTGGTAGCAGACCATCCACCGGTCACCCCCTTCTCTAAGGAAAGGAAAGCAAACCAAGGGTGTCAACTAACGATCTCTGACATGCCAAAGTTCACCCTCTCACCTAATGCCCCTTTGAGGTGCATAGACCTCCCCTCTGATGATGAATATGAAGTGATGGTGAAGACGCGTGCTATTATGTCCTAGGAGCTCCAATGGAAGTGCAGATACCGGATATGTGAGGCCTGAAAGAATAGATATGGCTATGATACAATGTTGAACCTATCTCCAACATGCTTTAGGTGTTCAGAGGTAATTTGATACTGCCAGTGATGTTGACCAGCTTATTGGTACAGTGATCTGATCAATACAGCAGGTTTATGCTTTCAATCTATTAAAGATAAATACCCTGCAATTGCTAACGCCTTGCCTCCTCTCTATGTTTGAAGGAGGTTCTCGCCATCACCCCTACTTTTTGTTGCACTATAACTAAGGTAGAGGTTGCCATCAATAAGGTGAAATTTCTAGTCATCCTTTATATGAGTGCCCCACTCAATGTGGTTTCAAAAAAGCTCATTAATAAGATTAGGTTGGTACCTGACCTGGACTATTTGAAAGAGTTTGGAACTGCGGGGCTCAACAACATGTGAGCTATTGGAGCCTACTCTTATCTACCCATACATATTGGGAAGCTCCTCCTGTCTGCCCGATGTGTAATTGGAAAATAATGCATATGACCTGCTCATTGTACTCAATTCATGATTGAGTATGAAGGAATTAGAAACATGAAACAGGTAATTCTCTCCCTTCTAAATTATGAAGTTCCCCTAGTCTTTACCAACGATGAGTCTAAGAAGAAAGAATATACATTTATAGTTGAGTACCCTTCCTCCGCCATCACTCTTACTTATATCACGTCAGGCTGAAGCACAAAAAATCTGCCTGACTCCATGGATGCTTCAGAGGGCATTCTTTGTATGCGTCAGAGGAGATAGTAGTCAAAGCGGGTGAAAAAAAGGTGAGAGACACCAAGATTATGGTGCAAATCCCCGCAACTGCCTTCTGCACCCAACAAGCATTGATGAAATAAGCCCTTTAGAACCTTTGATGTTGCTGGGTATCCTAGACTCAACCTACCAGCAACCTATTAATATTATGTTGGGGAATCTTACTAATAAAGATATGGTTGTAAAGAATCATCAGGAGGTTTGAAAAGCCCTGCAGATGCCAATTGAGGTATTTAACAAGTCCATTATATTTGGTCTATGTTAGATCTATGACTACCCATGGACCAAATGATATGCACTTTGCCTCACGTTCAAATCTCTGAGGATTTGACCCCCAAAGAGCTCAAAAAAATTGACTCTTTTTTGGAGTCCTATAGGGACATCTTCTCCAAATCCAATACTGACTATGGACATATGAATAGTTGGACTCATACCATTGACGTTGGTGATGCACAGCCTATTTAATCAAAGCCTTATTGTAAGTCAGAGGTTGAGGATGTTCAATTGAGGAAGGAGCTGAAACAGTTGCTGGATGCGGGGCTGCTGGTGCATTATCAAAGCCCTTGGTCATCTCCCTTATTGCTCATAAAAAAGAAGAATGGCGGTCATTGAGTAGTTATGGACTACCGCAAGCTGAATAACTTCACCAAAAAGGACAATTACCTTATCCCTGCATTGATGACGCCATAAATCAACTCTCCAGTTTGAACTTCTTTTTCGCCATGGACTTGGCTAATGGTTATTAGTAAATGTACTTTTCTCCCCAAGACCAGGAGAAATGCACTCTTATTTGCAGTGAGGGTCTCTTTTGACCTACCCAACTACCACAAGGGTTGTGCAATGCGCCCGCCACTTTTCAGAGAGCCATGGACCATATCTTTCAGGACCTTAAGTTAATCTGCGTCATTGTCTATCTTTATTATATCACGGTATTTTCAAAGACCTTTAATGAGCACCTTACCCATTTAAAAGAAGTTTTACAACTCCTGTGAGCTTCTAACATTAAATTAAAGCCATTAAAATGTACTTTCTTCAAGAAAAAGTTGGATTTCCTTGTACACTCCATCTATCGATATGGGATATAACCTTTACAAGATAAGGTCGCAGCTATATCCAAGATGTCTGCGCCCAAAGCCCTCCGTGATATCCAGGTGTTCGTGGGCATGATGAATATTACCATCATTTCATCTCCAAGTTTGACTAACTCAGTGAGCCCCTCATCCGCCTCTTGGCTAAGAACACTTCTTTCCATTGGGATGTGGAACTAAACGCCGCATTGAGACCTTAAAGGAGCTATTGCAACAAAGGCCGATCTTCTGCCACCCTGACAATGGCAAGCCCTTTATGCTGTTTGTGGATGCCTTTGATTACTCTGTTGAAGCTATCTTGGCTCAGCTGGACAAGCATGGGGTCGATCATCTTGTCTCCTACAACAGCAAGATGCTCTCAAAATCTGAACGCAACTACAGCTTCACTGAGAAGGAGTGCCTTGCTGTCCTGCTCACTGTGAAAAACTACCACACCTTATTATATAGGACTCCCTTCAAAGTAATTACTGACCACCCCTCCTTGAAGTGGTTGCAGAATAGAAGGGCCCCACAGGACGGTTGTCTCTCTGGGATTTGAAGCTTCAGCATTACAACATGGAAAGTGAGCATCAGGAAGAAACTCGCCATATGAACGTAGATGGGATGACGGGGCTTCCTGTCCTTCATTTAGATAATAGTGAATCCAAGGGGTTACATGGCCTCCTGATGAATCCTGATGCATGGGGGATGAGGATGAGCCTATCCAAAAAGTGCTAGCTTGGCACTTACATAATACCAAGGTGGATGATGGGAAGCCATACAAGAAACTAGGGGTAAACTGGTTGCCTTATCTCTGGCCATCAGAGCGAGTACCTGTCATTTTGGAGTCCCATTCTATTTTAGGGCTTAGTGGGGTATGGAAGACTTATGATTGGGTTAAAGAGCGCTATTAGTGGGAGAGCGCCATGGAGACCATAATTGAGGTCCTGGACGCCTGTCTGACCTGAAAAAAGCAATCCAGCTTCAAGACCTGGTATCAATACCAACTCACTACGCCTCAACAACACTTCCACACAATAAGCCTAAATGTGGTTGGTTCTATACCCCAGACTACTGGGGGAAATCAATATATCTTGATAGGCATAGACCATTTTACCACATGGGTTGAAGCTGTGGCCCCTCCTGCTCAAACTTCCAAGGCCGCAGACACTTCCCTTATCAATATATTTTTGTTTAAAATGGTTGACCCAGGTTCTTCTATTTGATAGTGGAAAAACTTTACCTTCAGAATGGTGAAAATCCTCACTACCACCATGGCCTCGCAACAGCTCTTTTCTGCACCCTATTACCCCTCAACCAATGGTACCATGGAAAAAGAGCTAATGGGACCCTGGTCTCTATATTATAAAAATGGCCACTTCAGACCCTCTTCACTGGGATCTGTACTTACCAAGTGCACTCATGGCCTACCATATTAGTTACCATCGTATCCACAAAATGTCTCCTTTCCATGTGCTGTATGGGCGGGAACCTGGAGTGCCGGCATCTTTAGCAAAATATATAATCTTGGATAGTATTGACCCTGAGAAAGCAATGAAGAGGTTGGCGCAGCATATCAATCAGTTACAGTCAAAAGCTATGACTAATTTGGCCAAAACTGTCACAAAAGAGGGCCAAGCTGCTAATGAGCTCTGGAAACCTATCCCTTACTTCCAAGTGTCGGATTTAGTACTTTACTATCACAACTGTATCATGCCTAGAGGGAAAAAGCTTGGGTTCATCTGGGAAGGCCCTTTGTAGTCACTTATAAGCGAGATAATAATACTCCATCAAATCCCTTTCTACCAAAGTTACAATCAACTGAGTTCATGGACGATTCTTGTGGCCTTATTCTCCCACTGACACACTTGAAGGGGGTGAAGTCAGACAGATTACAAGTCCGATATTGTATTAAGAGTATATATTTGTTTCAATATGAATAGCATTGGCTAAAAACACTGGTCAATTCTTGGTGAAACCCCGCTAATTGGGCCATACTACTGCCCCCAATTCTTGGCCAAATCGCCCTATAGCTAGTAGCAGGGTTACGCCAAACATGCAGCCAAATTGGGGGAGTTGTTCTGAGGGTCCCCTCCACCTCCTCCCTAATTTAGTCCAAACACCTATTCTGCAACCATCCCTTTTATAGCCTTGGAGGGGGTTTCACCAGAGTCAAATATTTTCTCACCCAATGATTAGGTGAAATATATTAAATCACTTCCTCACGGATATATCCTACCTGCTATCAACACTCCATCAGCTGTTCCATCCAAGCAAGGTGACTCTTGGGACCTATGATATGTTGAAAGCCCATTTTACCAAAGTTGGATGCACTAAGCTTATACTAAATTTCCTATCCAACTCACTTTGAGCTTTGATTCTAATTAAAGACTAAGCCTTAATATTAATAGGGATACTTTATGACCCCAAGGATAACATTAATAAAAATCATATTAAAACAAATCTTTAAGTATATCAACTTTTTCCATTAACTTGAATATAAGTGGTCAATTCATCCCCTAAAAATATTTATTCCTGCAGTAGAGAGTGTAACTTCTCTTGCTATACATTGTTGAAATCCAGGGTGCAATGCACCAGCGAGCAACAAAATAACCTGAAATCCAGCAAGATATTCTAGCCAATCTACTCAAACCCACTGAGCCCCTTTTTTTAATAATAATAAGCCTCAGTCCAAAGTGCTAGCAGTTACCCCCTCCAAATTGCCTACCCCCAACTTATCCTGCACTTTTTGCAAAAAAAACAACCATATTGTAGACACTTGTCACATCTTTCTATGTAGATTAGCAAAAGATCAGTCAGTATAGGGCAGGAGGCTCCCTATGCTGATGGCAGTCAAGTGCCTTAGGACCTTGTACTAGCTCTAATACTATTCCCACACCTCAGTTGGCTTTAAGTTAGTGGCGCCTTCAGAAGTTGATGTACCCCTTCCTATCCAATGGAATAAAGATCTTCTGCTTTCTTATTTTTAATGGGCAACTACCTGAACAAAATTTTGAAGATCAGCTCCTCTATGGAAAGACAAGCGCTGGCTTATAAAACCTTTAAAAGCATTGAGCAGCCCCAAGCTTGGCCGCAGCAAAATCCTTGCTTGATTTGCTACAAATCCCCCACAAAACTTTACTAGCATTTAATCCTCAGTTTGTCTCTTCAGTGGTTCAAGTAGAGGCAGTCGTTCATAAGGTTTTTTATTTAACTGAGGCAAGCCAACCAGGGGACAGACAATGTCATGCTCCAAGGAGCAAATCTTGTATTAAATTAGAATTTAACAAACAGAAAGATAAGCATATCACTCAAACTGAATCAAAAATTAAAAATTAAAAACTAAAATGATCCAACCATTTAAGATGCTTTAAACTGCTATGCATTCATGGTGGGGGATGAGTCAGAACTGGGAAGCTCATCTTTCTCATCTGTGTTGGTCAATATACAGCAGAGCGCTGGAGCATGAGCATGAGTCTATCCTCAAAATGGGGGTTGAGGTAGCAGAGTGGCTGAGAAACTCAACTTTAGCTATAATGAGAGTGGTGATATATTTGGATAGGGCTTTCTCAGCCTCAAGGAAAACTTTGGGTAGCGTGGTGAAGGTGGCGATGTTGTTGCTGGCAATGCAGGCCATGGGGCCAAATATTGTGACCATTTCAACTTTTTGTATTGCTTTGTTGGCAACTTGGTGGAATCTGTAGGACTAGAGACCCAACCTCTTGTGATAGATCGGGAAAAGGTCCCTTTTAGTAAGAAGAAGGGACCCAATGCCCCTGTGGAGCCCTTAACTTAACTGGGGGACTTAGGTCATGTAGTTGATAAACGTTGGGTCACTGCATTGGCACTAAAAAACCTCACCACAGTATCCCATTTGGCTGCTTCTTCTCTGGTTGTAAGGATAAAAGATGTCTGTGAAGAGGTAATACAGGCCAGAATCCTTCACCAGCAGCTTCCCCTTCCACTGAGCCCCACTCCGCCATCTTTTGCATCCTTGAAAAATAATAAAATGTGCCTCAAAACTCAGAAAAGGGCTCCCAAGTCAGAAAACCCAGTCTGAGACATGAAATCCAAAATTCTGGGTCCAGGAAAGTCAATCTGATTCAAGAATTTGCTTTCAGAAAAAATTTAAAATTATTTAAAAATTATCAGAATTGACCCTGGAGAAACCCAATTTGGCTGCCTCTTCAATCTGAGTAAATCCACTTATGTTTAGATCAGTGAGGGTCCCTCCCTGGAAGATCCAATGATTATGTTGCTAGTGCTTTTGCAACCTTTTTGTAATCTGGATGATGAAGCCCCAAACCCATACTAAGTACCCATGAGTACGTCAGCTACCGCTGCCCAGGAAAAATGTACCCATGGCCCTCTTTCCCCCATAAACATATATAAGGCAACTGCCTCTGTAAGAAGCAGTTGTTGGTCCATTTTTACCCTTAAGTTTAATAAAACTACACCCTCAAAAACCTACTCCACAAGCTCTGCCACTTTTTTCATGATACTTTTACTTAACCCAGTGAAGTATGCAGCAATCTGCATCCTAGGGCTGATGGTCATCAAGTGGGCTTACAAGCCATCAATCCGGTGGCCCACCAAAGGGTAGTTGCAATTCAGAAAATTGCCACAAGCCTACAACATCAATCCACCACTTCAGAAGAGTTCTCTGATCTGCCAAACTCTTCACAATGACCCGTTTACCATTTGACACCCAGTGGACCAGCTTCAGGCCCACCTCCCACTTCACAAAATAATTGGAGAATTCTCTTTAATCCGCCTCACTGATCTGCTAGTGGTTTAGCAAAATTTGGGCAGAGTGAAGCTGTCTCCACTAATCACAATTCTCCATTAAGAGGGTAGGACTTACCATCTACACAACTGTGAGGTGGGAACCAGGCACCAAACCATCTGGGCCATTCTTCCAAGGGCCAATCTGGCCTAAATCAATATAAAAAATTGATCCGCCATGCTGGCAATATACCTGACCTCTCTATCCAACCTGAAACCTCTTGATAGACATAAGATGAGGCCCAAGGTAAGTCCCAGGGAACGTCCCCTGTGTGTTGATCAGGCCCTTTTCCCGTTCCCAAGTAAGAAAGTATCAAAGAGGGTGGCTGTACCCCTCGTTACCCAGGGCGACCTCGCCCACATGGTAGGTGAGCACTGGGTAACAGCCCTTCTGCTTCAGATCCCTCCCCCAGTGCCCACACTCACCTCAGCAGAACTAGTACATCTAATCAGAGAAATCTGCACTGAGATCGCCAAAATGAAAATGATTGGTCCAAAATTGAGTGTAAATCAGCTTGATGTTTAGATTCCATGTAGTCAAAAAGATATAAAGACTTATTTATCAGCCAGAATCGCTGACAGCTTTGATTCAGCCAACACTATGATCATAAAAATCAACCCCCTCTCAAAATTGTTGGAGATCATCCCCAATGGGCAGGTAATAGCATCAAACACCATTGATGTGGGTTTGAAGCTCCCTTCTAGCAAATTAAGCATTGCAGCTGATGCAACGCTTTTGACTGAATGAATGGCCCAGTGACTGGGCATGGGCGGGTTGGGCATCATGAACCCATCCCCAACCAATTGGGACCACCCCTACGTGGGGTGGCCTTGGGGGATTCCTGCTGCTTGTTGGGCCAAACGCCATCATGACAACTGTCAGAAATGTAGCTAAGCCTCGGTTTGGACATTCAAGGTCAAACCAACAGTGACTCAGCCTGCCACCAAATTCTTTGATACCAGTTCTCGGTGAACTAATATGCCCCATTACTGAATAATTCACTGGTTAGGTCGAAATTGAGAGTCTTGATCCCATCTTGTCCCTGAATCAATTGACCACTATTTAATCAGTTGCATCACACTAAGAAAATTGTTGGTCGATTTTCTTCACTTTCCTTTGCAATAAAATTTTTCCTCAAAAACTATCAATTTTGATTTTATTGATTTCCTTCTAGCTGCATTCCTGATGGTTTTTCACTGGTGGCCCATTGGTCCATATACTGGATGGGCTCTACCGGTACTCATGGTCACTATGGCCCCCACCATCATAGACTGGATTCAGTGAGCTAGATACTTCTGGCAATTTAGCCTGTCATTATGAATTTTTATCAACAATATACTGGGATCATGCGGCCTTACAACCACCATCTTCAAGCAAGGATCCACCTCCTTGTCTCCCCAGTTGAATTGACTCCATCTACTGGTGACCTTATCAAAACCATACCTGTGGTTCCACCCCCTGCAGCAAGACCTCTGGGGTCTGGGGCGGCCTCAATTTGGTTCATTCTTGGGATGCTATTTACTATTATCTTACACCAACTATTCATTATTTCCCAATGCTCAGCTCCATACAAAGTCGTTTGTGTGGCAATGCCTCTGGCATTATGGCTTGCTTTTTGGGTACTTACACATCCCAACTGGCAAGCCAGTCTAAACTTCTTCTACCCTTTTATGACACCCAAGGCCTCCTGATGATCAGAGTGATTCAATTTGATTTAAATCACAAAGCCAATCATCATTTTAAGAAGTTTGAAAATTTCTATAATTTTATAATTTTTACTATGATTAATTAGTCCAAAATAGTTGGAAAAATGAAGCCAAAGTCCAAAAACTGTAAAATCCAGGAGAATCGGTCATCCTCCTTGCCTCTCCCACCCTTGAAAAATGCCCCAGCAAGATCCGCAGTTGCCCCCATTGCAGCCATTTGTTTTGTTATGTGGGCCTTTGGTATGTTTATTAACTTCTATTTCCCTCACCAGAATATTAGGGGATCCCTCCTACAACTACTCAGAGCTTCTATGCCCTTGTCATTCTGGGCTTTCCACTGGTTTGTTACACACCCAGATTGGAAACCCAGTCTTATTTTAATTATCAGATTCCATGACAGAATTTGAGGAATTCTTTTTTATGTACTTTTTCATTGGGGGAAGGACAGGGGCAGGTATCCCCTTGTCCAAGACTGCAGCTGGTTTTGCTACGGCCTTTTGGAGGAGGTGGCAAACAGGGAAGGCAACAGCCTCTTTGGTGAGTTGGTGGTCACTTCAGAATTCATCAGCATCAGAGCATAGAGCATAGTGATGAGTTGGAAATTGAGCTGCATAATCTGCGTTTAGGTACATTTTGAGTCCTGGGGCCTCAACCAAGTTGGAGTATGGAATTTCCCAAATCATCAACTTCCTTCAAATAATCCCAGGGATTTTGGTTGAAAACAATAGGTCAATTGCATATGAGTGGCTGGATTGAGTGTATGGATGGTTTTTTTGAATTTACTGGGGTCCATGCTGGCTCCTAATTAGTTGGAGTAGGAGTGGTGGTTTGACATGTAGGTTCCTTATTGGCTGAATCCGTGGCAGTTGCATCTACCATTTTGGGTGGAGGGGGAGTGAGAATTATGCCCCATTTAAAAAAAGTTTTTATGTTGGCAATGGGATCATCATGGAGGGAGTCAAGCGTGTGGGCTCCAGCTTGGGCTATGGTGGGGCAGCACCACTTTATGTGGTCCAGGTTGAAACAAATGGAGCAGATCGTGCGCCCTTTGTCTACTCTGGCCCAGAAAGGGTGGTTGGGGGCAGAAGGGACAACGTTGCAAGGGGGAATCAAAATGGCAATTTCAGTTCATATTAGGCCTATAGTTGCAAAGGTGCAAGGGCCCGCAAGTCAGTTGACTCCATTGGGAACCATATGTTATAGAATGGGGTCAGCGCCATATACTGACAACCCAGCTATTAGTTTGTTTTATAAAGTTTCAGGGGGATGTGGATGGGGAGGCATGAAAATTGAACCACAAGAGTGGTGTCATCAGGCAACCAGGTGTGAGTGTTTGAGATGGGCGTTCCCTGGAACACCAGGGGAATGTTGGCTGCAATTGCAGCATCAGATTCACAAGTGAAGCCAAGATCAAAGTACCTCTTTTATAGGCGGAAGTCAATAAAGCCTGTAGGCTGCATAAGCGCCTGAGCTAATTCTATAATTTGTTTGTCATTATAGGGAAACAAGATGCCATAAAAGCTGGAGGCTGAATCACATCTTGCTTTGGTGAAGCACAATGGGGCTATGAGGCACCGCTTGGGAATGTGCAAGGTTGAGGGCGAGATCCTTGGGGGAATGTATTGACCTGATTCATTAAGGGCTGGTCTACCTAGTTTGAAAGCATTTTCACGCTGGGCAGAAGATGCTAGTGGGGTTTTGCCACTGCCCCATTTTATAGCAGCATGTGGTAGGGCTGAGGACATTGGAGTTTTGCTGTTGTTGGTTTTTCAGAGTTGTTTAGTTCTGCTTAATTTTTATATTCCTTAATTGTGATATCAAGTGGAAAGAAAAGCCCAAAGTTGTTCATAAGGTTAAAGCTGGCAATAATTGATACCAGCTCACCAATTAATGTTATATCCTCCTGGCTTATCTAGAAAATAGAAAATGGTTTGAGACTTGGTTCACAAAGCTTAGTATGGGACATCCAGTATTCAGTCAACTAAGGCGATAGGAGCATATTCTGCCTTACCCCTTTGATTTGGGAAATCTTTAATTACTGCCCCCACCATTGCGTTAGAAAACAATACTTATGAGCTGCTTGTTGGGGTCCAACTGTTGTGGGAGTTCAATTGCATCAGCAACTGTAAAAAAAGTACCTGTCCTACTAGGGTATCAGATTCCATTAATATTCAAACTCCCAGTCAAAAGTAAAGGAGTCCTAAAAACAAACATGCCTGATTGAATATCCGTCCTCCATCTGGTAATAATAAATATTAAATCTTAGGAGGCAAAAATAAGTTACTCTCTGAGGCTGTGGACGCCAAAGATTGGATCCCTCTGTATGCCCCCATCTTATTACAATACCTTATGGCTCACAAGTGATTGTGGATACAGGGATATTAATTCAAATCCCTCTTAATCAAGATTTAGAGCTAAGTGGACACCTAAACCCTTCAATCAAAGAAGAGTTGACCTGCCTGGGGATTTTAGATCCTGCCTACGGAAATCTATCTCAATCTTATTAGTTAATTTAATGAATCAAACCATCCAGTCCCTCAGCATGCCCCTATCACCTATGTAAACTATGTCCCATTGAGAATATCACCAATGTGAGCTGTTTTGGCTTATTACAGGATTTTGGATATGATCCCCTATCTACCATAGCTCTGGTCAATAGTAAAATCGGAGATGATCTCACCCCTAACAAATACCAGAACTTCAAAGACCTCCTCAAGGAGTATGGCGATATTTTTTTCTCATGACCAAGTGACTATAGAAAAATGTTGGGGATAATTCACCAAATTGAGACTAAGGATCACCCTCTATTTAAAGCTTGGCCATGCAAAAATTTAAAGTTGAGGAAGCTCAAGTGGCCTTAGAGTTACAGCAACTGCTGAAAGCTGGTTTACTTGTGCCTTCTAAAAGCCTGTGGGCTTCCCTGCTACTATTAATTTGTAAGAAGGATGGTGGACACCATGTCATGGATTATCGCCACCTCAATTCAATAACAAGAAAAGATAGCTATCCATTGCCACATATAGATGATTCCTTACACTTGATATTGGGTTCCCACTATTTTTAGCTATGGATATCACCAGTGGGTACTAACAAATTGATCTGTTGCCGGAGGATTGTGAAAGATGTGCCTTTATTTCAAGTGAAGGACTAGTTGATCCCACTTGAATGCCTCAGGGGTTATGTAATACCCCTGCTACCTTCCAACGCGCCATGGGTGGACTTTTAAATGACTTGAAACGTTTGTGTGTGCTAGTTTATCTTGACAATATTACCATTTTTGAGAACTTTTACTGAGAACCTAGATCATCTCTGGCAAGTCTTCCAGTAGTTACAGCAAGACTCATTAAAACTAAAGCCATCAAAATGCTCCTTCTATAGAGAAATGGATTTCTTGGGCTATAAAATAGATAAATCTGGGATAACCCCAATCGATGACAAGGTCCAGGCCATTTTTAAGATGTCCCCCCTAAATTCCTATGAAATGTACAGATTTTTTGAGAATGGTGAATTATTGCCAGTTTATTCCTCATTTTGCTGAAACTTCTGAGCCTCTAGTATATTTATTGAAGAAGGACATTTTCTTCCAACGGAATGAAGAGCAACAGCAGGCCTTTGACCTATTATGCACAGTTTTCTACCATTCACCAGTACTTATACATCCCAAATTCAATAAACCTTTTCTACTTTTTACTGATGCTAACAATATAGCTATTGAAGCTATATTATCTAGCACAATGTAAACATAGTGGACCATCCCATCGCCTACTATAGCAAGACTCTAACCAGAGCCAAATGCAACTATAACGTTACAGAATTCAGATGCTTAGCAGTTCTACTGGCTATAAAGCATATTTGACCCTATTTATACAGAAATCCTTTTACAATAATTACTGATCACGCTTCATTGTGATGGCCACAGCAAAATGGACGATTCTGATGGGAGGTTAGCCTGATGGGAGTTAAAACTTTAAAATTACGATTTTTTCATTATTCATTAACCAGGTCCCATCCACTAAATTGTGGATTGCTTATCCAGGAACCTTATATTATGATTAACTGACCCTGAGGAGAATTGACTCTACAACCTCTTAAACCAACCACATTTATGATAAGATGATTCCTTGACCCTTTAAAAAGAATTAACAAAAAATTGGTAAACCTCCAAGTCAAAAATGGTAAGCTGTACAAACTCATATTTCAAAAATGGTTGCCCTATATATGACCCTCAGCTTGGACTGACATCATATTAGAGAGACATCAGCAAATCATTCATGGGGAATTTGGAAAACTTACCAGCGGCTCAAAACTTAATGCAACTGGGAAGAAATGCTTGTTTTCATTCAAGATTTATCAGAGTCTTTCCTGGTATGTAAAAGTCAATCCAGACCTAATCCTCAATCTCAACATCCAGTGATTCCACCCTGTGAACCCTTCCATACTACTAGTATTAAGGTTGTGGGACCTTTTCCTCAAGCCTCTAATGGTCATCAGTTCCTCCTTCTAGCAGCAAATCATTTAATCAAGTGAATCAAAGTTTTATCACTACTCTCTGCTTTGGCAAAAGCTACTGCCACGTTTTTATATAATTAGATTATTACCCATCATGGGTGCCCTAACATAATTTTTTCCAATAACAAGAAAAGCTTCTGATCTTTTTTAATGGAAGATTTAGATGAACTGATGGGATCCACTCAGGTATTTTCTACCCTCTACCATCCTGCGCCAATGAAATAGTAGAGTGAGCAAATGGTACTTTAACTGCAACTCTCCAAAAAAGGCTATTAATGGCCCCCTTTATTGCCCCAATATTTAACTAGTGCAATTATGGCCTATAGAATCAGCTATCATTGAATAATTAAGTTGTCACCCTTCCAAACGTTGTACAGAAGAAATCTCCAGCTGACTTTTAAAGTGCAGGCTATGCTTGACCAAGCCTTCCCTGAAGCCCCCTGAAGTCAAAGTGCAAAGTATTACCAATTAAATTATCTGACTTCAGGCCCTGGCTTCCAAGAACTTATCTGCTACAACTATTAGAAAAACAAGTCAGTTTAATGACAAACATATACCTCTGCACACCTTCCGATCAGGTGACCTAGTCCTTTTCTACCACCATTGGCCGGGGGGTCATGATAAAAAATTGGGCACCAACTGGTCAGAGCTCTATAAAGTCATTTATAATCAGGGCAACAAACACTTATTTGTAGAGGCCATTCAGAGTACTGTAGTAAATTGTGTAAATAGTCAATTTCTCCATCCATTTTTCCCCTGCGCCAAAATCTAGAGGGGGGCGTTATGGGAAATCCTGCCCAGATTAAAGATTTGCTTGAGTCAGATGATGGGAATCAAACCTGATCTGTTAAAATCAGCTGCAACTTGTATTGGGGATAATCTCAACAAAGTTCAAGCCCTCTCAATATCGTGGACAATCCCTCAACTAATCTTGAGCCCTCTTAATATTGTGGATAATCCCCAACTAATGCGGACAAATGTTATTCACCCAAAACCTCCTAATTTTAAAGTTAAAACCCAATCCATGTAGTAGCAAATTCTAATCAACCAAGAGGACCAGCTTTCTGCAGAACCCCTGATTAGTAACAAGTGTAGATCTTAGCTTGGACCATTTGGAGATTTACCAAAAAAATATCCCTGAACTCCCTTATAATCCTTTTCTAAGCAAATAAACTTTACACTCTTTTTACCATTTAAGTTAAAATGGCCTACTCTATTTTTAGGGACAAACTGTAACAAACAGAACCACACAGATTCTGTTTGCCAGATGCCTAAATTTTCAGTGGAGTAAATTGATGCCAAAATAGGTCCAACAGCCAAGTTTGACCACTGAGGTAAGCTGAGATGGTTTAATAATAACAACCCATCTTTAACTCTTAAAATTTGGGGAAATCTCAGATGTGAAAATAATGTCAGGTAAGCAAGGAGGCAAATCTCCAAAGTAACCTTTATTTTTATTCAACGTAATAAAATCAAACAAGGCATTCCTGGCAGTTCTCTGGCATTGCAAGCGTGACAAGAAAAAAGACAGAGCAACTGGGGAGGGCCAATGACCCAGAAGCTCAAGGTTTTGTTTTCATGACACAACCTTGTTGTGCCCAACGCCCAGATAAGGCATGAGGCCTAAATGCCCAATAGAAGCTGCAAAAATTATAAACTGAGGTTTGGAATGAAAAGGTTCAACTTTTTAAAGGTTGCACTTTAGAAAGCCCTCTTCTGGACATGCTTGAAGCTCTTTTGAGCCTAAAGAATAGCTTGGAGTGGCAAAACCCTGGTTCTGAGCTACCCTTAGTTGTAAATCCTCAGGCGTTTTGACTCCAAACTTTTAAATGAAAATTTTGAGTCAAAATGAGACAAACGGTTTGAGCCATTTCATCACACAAACTGATAGTTAGGATTTATGACTCCATGAACGTTAACCTGAGGAAAGAATTTCTGGTTAAGAAAAGCAAAAAACGTATAATCCAGCACCCAGGAATTCTTTGGGTTTCCTGGCCTTAAAAATTTAATAAGACAAGTGGTCTAAAAACCCCTTAGTCCCAACACCATGAACTCTCAGGTCTTTCAGCCATGTGCACCATACCCTACCCCTGAATACAGAGATGGTGTCAGTTAAAAACTTGTCCTGGGGAGTCAAGGCTCTTTTGAAGTGTTTGAAGTTTTATTTCTTTTCTTTTCATTTCTTTTATTTTTTGGTATAGTTAGTCCCATGGTCATCATACCTTGAATATACAAATTTTAGGGCATGTAGTTGACTCATAGCCAAAATAATTTATTCTTTTGGTGTGACAACTATAGTAAAGGCCCGTTGTGTGTCAAGAATGGCTGCAACATTTTCCTCTTGTGCTTAGAACTCAACCATTCAAAGTACAAGTGCCCTGCGGTTTCTGCCTCAACTGCTTTTGATGCTTCCCCCCACAGCGTTGGCTCAGCTGCAGCCATACCAAATTTTTGAGTGGGGATTGATTCTCCCCCCTAAACTCAGCAAATTTTGGCGTGGCTTTCAAAGCCACAGCCAATCAAAATTTATAGAAAATTTAAAAAATTGGTCTATTTATGGCATCCTGAGCTAATGGCTGAAATAGTGCAGCTGAGATTCCATGGTCAATGGTTTGCAGCCAAATCAAATCCTTTCAATTGTCTTGATTAGATTGATGATAGCAACTGGCTGTATAATGTCAAACCATATTTTGCTTTGGAGAAATTCTTCATTGATCTTCCCAATTTTCACCCCCGCCGTTTTTGCCCTAAAAATGGTTATACTTTATAGAAAAATATAAATAAGATGGAAGTTGAAGCTGCTGCTGCTCCTGCCAACACCCTACTCTTCTAGTAACCCCATGGGGTGATGGAACCCCTAGTTGAGGGTTTTTTATCCCTAATTTCCCCATGATTTCAAGGAAGATGAAAAATATGAGATTGAGGAGCTCACTTTTGGTGCAAGCTGCGCTTACATTGATTCAGCAAAAAAATATTGTTTTATCCCCAATTATCCCCAAACCTGCTAGTGCATCAAGTCATTCACTTGTGTGCCTGCTTTCATCACTTTGCTGATCATCAACATGCTCAATACATTGAGGCATTGGACATCACTGGCCTCATAAACAAAGAAACCTACAACTATACCTCCTTATTCCCTAAGTCGCTGATGCTCCTACCCCAGTGTTGTCTGTCATGGTCCTCCAGATAAATTGGACTCTGATAAAATTTTCCTCAAAGCTTCCTTGCCATCTGATATAGCTTCCTAGGCTGATAACTTAGGGCTATATTAGGAACTTTTTTATTATGATAATCCCATTGGTTGACTTATTTGCAAATATAGATGCTTGGCAGCTCCCACTTTTTGGTTGGGCACCACTAGTGCTTAAAAAACTAAAGTAAAGGCCAATGAGATTTATAGGAATGTATGAGTCTGCTAGCTAGTCCCTTCTCAATTTAAAGTTTGACAAAGACTTCTTAAGGTTAATGTAAGTGGTAATGAAAAACTTGAGTTTGGGTTTAGCATCAGCAACATCAATTTAATGAGATTCTAGGGTCAAATGTAACACTATCTATTGTGGCAGTAAGCACTTTGAATTGGTCAAAAAGTTATTCTTGCTTTCACTTTTGTTGGTCATCTAGATGATACATAGTTATAATCTTATCTATTATTTTTGTGAAGTTAGGTATTTAATTTTCATTATATAACTTGCTGCCTGTCAGCACATTAGTAAATAATCATTAGGAGCTTTATATTTATATCCATTTGTATATAGTTCATGTCTTCAATAAAGTTTATATGAAACTTAATTTCTTCAAGGTCTGACAGTAGTTAGCACTTGGAGGCAGCTATGATTAAAAACTACTACATCAATGTAGTGAACTTTGTAAGCTACTTTTAAAAGATAGACGAGATACTTAGCTACAACAGGCCATAAGAGTTCCTCCAGCCATCAATAAGATCATATTGCTCTGAAAAATTCCCTTGTAGCGGATATTAAGAGAAATTTCTTAGTCACAATACTTGCTAAGAAGCCACTGTCAAGGGTATTTGAAATGAAATATCTGTTGATAAAGGTTTGACTAACCATCAGTTTATATTTCTATCTAAATTCAATTTAATTAATACTTAGATAAGAAGTTAGATCTAACTTAGTAATTGGTACAGTGTGAGGCCCATGGTTTTTATATGAAGTTGGTCATGCATTAATTTACTACTGATCAAGTTCCTATATTCCTGCCACTGCATTTCTCATTCCTTACATTATAACCACCAGCACTATGGCATTAGTCTTATAATTGCCTCCTATTTAAGTTCAGCATTAATATGCCTTCTGCCCTGCATCATAATAAGATTTCAGTAATAGGGTACCTTATAATTATTAAGGCTAACTGCAAGTAATACAAGTACCTTAAGCGTATTTCAATTATTCTAGCATATGGATCTTAAGTTAAAAAAGCCCTGAGTCCTATTCACTCGATTTCCTGGATTATTTATGATATTACACTGGTGGTTTACTAGTCTTAAGGCTGCTTAGTAATTACAAAATGCATTAATGAGAACTCTGGTAGAATGAACATATCTGAGTGAAATTGCCATCTGGAAGGGGGTCTTTTTTTCTAAGTAGATAGTTTAAGTCTACTATCAAGTTGATATAATGATCCTTGGAGCAACCAGCAGTACCAGATAATATAGAGGCTCCTTTCTTTGATTAATAAGAACCCTATTTCTTATAATGAGATTTTTTTGGCTGTTACATTTTTTACCCAGATTGCTGTCTTCAAACAGTGTCTAGTTTCATTGTTTTTAAGAACCTACATCTTTGAAATATGACTCCCAAATGCTGGTTTCAACTGTGGTGATCACAACAGGGGCCACAATTGCTACCTCTATCAAACTATTTTAATGGTTTAAATATAAGTAAGAGTATTTTTCCAGCTACCCCAGCCTAATTCATAGACTCTAACGCGCCCCTCCAAATGGCAAGCATAAATTTAGTCCACCTACTTTGTCTTCCTAGCAACAAATTAGTTAGGCCTCTAGGCTCAGATTCAGATGAGTTATTATTTTGAAATTCTTAATTTTCCATAATCATAGCTAATTTGGAGGATCCTCCACTATGACTCAATGGCTTTGAGCAAAACTTGAGTAACCCTGGTTGTTTACCCATTATTTCTGATGGGGAGATTACTTCATTGCAAACTTTAGTTCACTTAGAAGGACAGGAGATTAAGGAGTCAAAGAAACTCCACACCGCTGTCAATCAAAAACTAATACTAGTTTGAACAACAGTTTATAAAGGAACGCTGTCATTTTTCTGGGCTGATAAATCAACTCCATTGTAAGTTCATTTCCGCTGTGCTGTTTAACAGTCCACATAATGTTGCCAAATGTTATAGCAGGTGATGAGGCTTTTACTGAGGTTTTTATCTACCTATTCCAGTGATTAAATTTTTTGACTATTGCCCCTCTGGCTGCTAGCTCTGGAGGTCAATCCAAATTGTTTGGCATATATGCCCTTGTTTAATGGGATACCAGTTTCCATTTAGTCTGATCAATTTTCCTAAATTTGATAAAAACAGAAATGTACTCACCTTTACTGCTTTAATTAACCAAGTATGAGTGGTGCCTCTGAGTCTATTAAGTTGGCTATTTTAATGAATTCCTTGGACTCTGTAAGTCAGGAACTGTTAATGCCTGATTACAAAAAGTTGGAATGATTTATTTATTACTAAAAAACTTCTGGTAAAGGAGTTTGGCTGCGTGGAGTGGATGGCATTGTGAAAGACGTTGTTCTAAACTTTTCTTTCATTATGGATGCGTCTGTTACATCTTTTGCAAACAAGTTTAATTATGAGGCTTAGGTTTTATATGGAGCCAAGGTGATTAACAACTCTGACTCTTAGATCACACTGCATCACGCCTATGAGCCCTAAAAAGAATTACATTAGGTTCTACTCTCTGTTTTGAATGAGGAGAATGATATTACCCATATGGTTAATTATCTCTGCTGCTGCGCTATCACTTTTGGGGCGCCTAACCCAATTTGTCAAGAGCTCTGTGACAAATTTGATAAGGTCATCACCTCAAAGATAGAATTGGCTCAGCCTTGCGGCCTTAATTTCCCTAGGCCTGAGATTTTGCTTAGGTTACTTGTTATCTTTTTGAGAACTTGTGGCATTATGCCTATAATTGCTCTAAATTGGGTTTATAAACTCAAGATGCATTACACAAACCCTAGAAAGATAAAGATTTTATGTAAAGCGCGCAAGGGTAGAAATGGGATTTTCTACTTTCACCCCACTTGAAAAATTTGCAGTAAGATAAAGTCAATGAAACTACATTCTGTTAAGCCTTTGTCCAAAAAGGACGCTCTGCCTTCAGCATTACACTAAGTGATTGCAGATGATGTGGTAGAAGTTACCTCTTCATTAAACAAATGCAAAGATTAGTTAGTGCCTGCAGTATAAGTGAATTTATATTTTCAAAAGCTAGAAAAACATGAGCTTCCTGTCACCTCAGATGATATTCTCAAGCTGGACGAAGTCCAGGCGGCCATACTTTTTGATACTTTATAAAAAATAAGCTCATTATTAGGTGCAAACCTACAATATTTTAGGGCAAGCGGATGCCCTGGATGTTAACACAGTCAATATGGCTGATGCATATGTTGCTGAATGAACGTAAGTTAATATTACTGTGAATAAGCTCAAAGTAATAGCTATCATCAACAGTGGGCCACTGATTAACATTGTGTCCACTAATTTGATGAAAAAACTTGGTCTGGCGGCAGATAACAACAATTTGCAAAAGCTATGGTAACGCGGGGCCTCAGATGATCAACTCATTAGCCACATATAGCACGCTGCCACTGAGTTCAGTTTGCTAGTTCTATCAGCTAAAGCTATAGTTTTACCAAGTCAAGATTTCGAATTTCTTGTTGCAACCTCTTTTATGAGGACTTATGGAGCCAAGGATGATTTTGAAGAAAAAATTTGAAGATATCAGGGTAACATCTTCCACTTTACTACATCTGAAAACCTGAAATTTCAGCGCCTCATAAACAGGATCTTGTTAATCTTGCATATAAGGATGGAATAGTATTACTGGGATATCAACAGATTTGTGGCCATACTCAGAGGTTGCCTACTCAAGATGAGAAAACTAAGGGCATTTTGCTAAGGGATAATTGTAATATGACTATACAGTGGGCCATCAACTTAAAATGGGTACAGATATTAATCTGAAATGAGCTCAAGGGTTATATGGCAAAGTATTTACGCCATTTTGCCGCTCTAATCTTAAACTTGTTGCTGTGCCAGAGATTATCCTTTCTGACCATGGTGAAATTAAGGTATTATTAGCCAACTAATATCCGCACCATATTCAAATAAAGTAACACCAAATGTTTGCGTTTGTGCATATTCTCTCAGTTGAGGAAGTAGATAATATTCATTTGTGGTGCTTTTGAGGAAATGGGTCAAGCTGGTGATAACTATCTCTCCATTTGTGCTTTAGAATCATGGGAGAGCCTGTCATAGTTAACTGAGGAGGAAAAATAACATGATTTGGCCCCTTTAATTAAGTATAGTGGGATTTTTGCAATGAAATGATTTTGATTTGGGTTGTGCAAATGATGTGTTGCACCAAATTAATACTGGAAATCATCCGCCCATTTGCCTTCATCTATTAGGATTTCAAAGGAGGCAGATGAGGTCATCAACGCTGAATTTAATTAACTAGTGCAACATGGGATGTTGGTGCCCTCCAAGAGTCCTTGTGCCTCCTCAGTGTTGATTACTAAAAAAGGATGGTTCTAATAGAGTGGTGATAATTTACCAGAAGCTCAACAATATTACAAAAAGGATTCTTATATTTAATATAAATTGATGATGCATGGGATGCTTGGGCTGTGCTCAATATTTCTTGTCCATAGATTTAATTTTTGGCTATTGGCAGATTGAGCTACCTAATGAGAAGTGGGTCTTCTTTTTGCTTTGATAGCTAATATTGAAGCAAAATTTGAATTTTAAAAAAAATACAAAAAATGACCACTTGATTAAGCCAGCACTTACCAATATCAATGAAATCAACGCCTGCTTCCCTGGCTAGGGGTGGTGGTGCACCGCCATCTGAAATATTTTGGATGCTATCAAAGCATGTCCAGACTGGCTCTGCTAGCCCTCCCAATGCTACTGAGCGTTATGTTCCCCTTAGGACTTGGCCTACCACCTTGCAAAATCTCAGGCAGTGCTTCTCATGGAGCAATTTGCATTTCAGCCTCTGGGTCAAATATGGGAATCTCTTCCCATATGCAAGTGTAGCCATCTCAATGATGGCTACAGCAGTTTTAAAACCTTCTGGCTATATTGACTTCTGCCCCTTTAAGAAGTACTTTGATCTTGGCTTCTGCTCTGAAGCCAATGCAGCAGCAGCAGCCAAGCTGACGTTAGTTTTAAAAAAAATCTCCCTCCCCACCATTTGAACCTAGCTCCCAGATGAGGCCAAATTTAGTGGCCCAGTTTTGCCAGATTGCCCTCTCATCTCTTCCTTGGATGCCTTCACCACAAGCTCACGGAGGTTTTGGCCATTCATGGCACAGACCTGCATCATAGTTTGTGGTTCCAAATGGGGTGGATCATCTGGTAGGGCCTCACATCTTTGCAATGATCTACCCATTTAATCACAATTTTCACCTTGCAATTCCCCCCACACTGTGATCAGATATGCCCCTGAGCACCCATTCTGGGTTTGCATCAAAAACAACTGCACCATTTCCCCTTATGCTTTGAGCTTGACCACTCAAAGTGCAAGTGCCCCCACAGTTTCCTCCTCCATCAATTTCACCACTTCTCCCTCTGGTGTTGGGTGGCAGCCATTTCACCCCAGTTTTTTAATGGGGCTCAATACTTACACCCCCAACCTTGAGGAAATTTGGTGTGGCTCCCAAAGCAGCGCCTAATCAAAAGTAAGATTTTAAAAATTTTAATAATAATTTGACCAGATTACAGAATCCTGAGTTGATGGCTGAACCAGTTTTAGCTGAGCTGCTGTGGTCAACATCATGTGGCCAATTAGCTTCTGACACTGCCCCAATTCCAGTAGCTGGCCCAGCGCTGGCTGAAATCAATCCATTTGAGGCTCTTAAATGGATTAGTGAGGATGAACGGCTGTACCATGTGAAGCCAGATTTTGCTTTAGAGGAGTTTTTCATTGACCCTCCTAATTTGCATCTCCATCATTTTTTTCCTTAAAACGGTTTTATGGTTTATAAAAAATTAATAAAATGGCAGTTGAGGCTGCAGATGCCCATGCTAACACTCTACTTTGCCAGCTTCTTCATGGGGCGATGGAGCCCCTTGTTGAGGGTATCCCTATCCCCAACTTTCTCCAAGATTTTGAGAAAGATGCAAAATATGAGATTGAGAAGCTTGGTTTTGTGCAAGCCACGCTTGCATCAACATGGCAAAACTTCTCTTTTTGACTCCAATTATCCCCAAAACTGCTAGTGCATCAAATCATTCACTTGTGTGCCTATGCTCATCACTTTTGCTGAGCATCAACTTGCTCAATACATTGAGGCAATGGACACAGCCAGCCTCATAAACAAGGAAAACCCACAACTATACCTCCTTATGCCCTATGTCACTTATGCTTCTACCCCAATGTTGTCTACCATGGTCTACCAGATAAAGTGAGCGCCAGACAAAGGTTTCCATAAAGCTTCTTCACCTTCTGATATGGCTTTCTAGGCTGTTACCTGAGGTGCTATATTGCATTTTTATAATTTATGATAATTACTTTATTTGGCTCAATTGCAAATAAAAATGCATGATGGCTCTCTCTTTTGGGTTGGGAACAGTTGAGTAGTTGACTGGACCTAATCATTGGGTAATTCAATAGGGATATATTAATACTAGCTTATGCCTAATTTATTATAATTATATCAAAAATATCAGTGATTATGGATCAGAAATATCCTAAGTATATGCAAAGCTTGGGATCCACAGCCTAGCAATTCCACTTAATAATATTTAATTAGATAACATGGGCCCAGGGGCTTTGTTATTTAATTCAAACTTAATAATAGTTGACTTAATGACCTGAGCTCATGGGCTTTGTTGGTCTATGTTGAAATTAGTTTTAATGTCAATAAAGTTTTAATTAGATTAATTAAAATTAGTGGTACAAATTGCCTTGGTATGTGCTACCAAATTCTTGAGAGGAGCAACAGTTTAGCTATTTTAGATGTGTCAGAGGAAATGCTGTCTTGAGATAACTTTCAGATTAGACAATGAATATGAGGCCATGTGGAGTTACCCCAGAGTCTCATAGATTATAGACCCTCAGACATCTTTATTTTTCTCCTCTGGCTAAGGGACAATGAGAAATGAGGTGTCATGGGTGGGGTGTGGTTAACATCAAACCCTATAAATTATTCCTAATTTCGTATAAATAAAACACAATCTTTTATCACTACAAGTTAATATTTTAATATATAAGCTTTTTGTGTTTAATACTTTTCATTATATTAAGTAAAGGAATTACTTGGGATCAGAAGGATTGGGGCAGCAAGCCATTGTACAAGTAAACTACAGAAGAATACAGCCTCAAAGTGTCATCTCTATGGAGTTTATATCCTGATTATTGTCACCAATTGGCCTATAGTCTCCATACAACAGGCGCTCAAAACTATGACTTATCTCAGAAGAAGAACCAGGCCAATTGAAGTAGGCCAAATCTTCAACAGGCACCAATAGTGCTAAAAAAAGAGCTGCTGTTGAGGAACAGGAAAAGTGTGTGATGATAACCTCTCAGGGTCTTATCAACCCATGCAGATGCCTCAAGGGCTGTGCAAAGCCTCCATGACCTTCCAATGGGCTAAGGACAAGCTTTTGGGTGATTTAAAAATCTCCTGTGTTCTAGTTTATTTAGATGACATCAAAGTTTTTTCTAAAACGTTTAATGAACATATACTACATTTAGGAAAGGTGTTCTGCTATCTAGGCAAGGTGGACTTAAGATCAAACCATATAAGTGTAACTTCTTTTAAGAGAAACTTAAATATCTGGGGTTTAACATTGATAAGCAAGACCTGTGGCTTCAACCAGAAAGGATAGAATCTATTGAATGAATGACCCATCCAAGCAGCAAGTGTGACATCCAAATGTTTCTTAGATGGTCAGCTACTACTGTCAGTTCATGGTAAAACTTCAGAAAAATAAGTAAACTTCTATTTTACCACCTTAAAAAATGGAGTACATTTTATTGATGGATGATTGCTAGATGGCCTTCAACAAGAAAAGGTTGTGCTTCAGTCAAATGCTCATATTTAAGTATTCTATTTTCAATAAACTGTTCATAATTCAGATGTATCCCTCACTGAAGTAGGGTTGTATTGTCCAAGCTTGATTCTTAAGGGGTAGAACACCCCATTGCTTATTGTAACTGGATGCTGGATATACATGAATGGAATACTACTGTTACTGAAAAAGAGTGCTCAGCTGTAATTTATGCATGTAAACAATTTTAGTTTATGTCCATGGCATGCATTTTACCATGATAATGGACCATGCCTCTCTGCGCTGGTTGCAGAATGTAAAGGAGCCCAAAGGTCAGTTGGGCCACTGTTTCTTGAGATTACAAGAATATGATTTTGAAATTAAACACTGGCCTGACATAAAACGTCAAAATGCAGATGGACTCTCTCAGTTGCCCACCATAGCCTTATTGGCTGATAAGCTGATGAATTGTTTAATAAAATGGCACCTCAGCAATATAATATTGAACCTGAAGAAATTTAACGCAAACTGAAAAAGTTAAGACAGAATAATTTTACTAAGGATGGAAACTTTATACAAATATTGATGAGCAATCTATGGTGTTTACCTGGCCCACTGAGAGAACTAATTTAATTATCATAGCCCACAAGGCAAGGGGGCATTAGTGATTCAAGAAAATGCTTGAAAAGTTAAAGTCATACCATATTGGGAATCAATTTCTTTTGGATTTTATGAGATGCTCAGTTATTGCAAAGAATGCCAATCTGAAGTGCCTTATTAGAAGACAAGTCCATATCAATTAGTCAGGCCAATTTTTCTCTAGTAAACTATCTCTACTAATTTTTTGGAGACCTTGGAAAATACCTATGTCCAATTCAAGTATATAATTGTGGTCATCAATCACCTCACTAAATAGGTGAAGGCTAACTCAGTTAAAGATCTTGCACAATGACCACTGCTAAGTTTATTTTGGAGTATATGGTTTATCAACATGGTTTTACCCAGATTATTCTAACGGATAATGGGACTAATTTTATGTCCCAAATAATCACTAAACTCATTGAGTTGATGGATATAAGAGGAATACTGTCTACACCCTATCAACCTGAGACTAATGACACTGTGGAAAGAGTAAATGGTACCCTTATAAGTATTTTATATAAGTTAATTACTGGCAAAGAGTCCAGCTGGAACCTTTTTTTGCCTTCCGCCATGTTTGCCCATAATATCACTTATCACTCAGATATGAGAAACTTGCCATTTGAGTTATTACATGGGAAGCATCCCGTGCTACCTCCACTTTTATATTCATGTGTTAAAGAAGAGAGCATGAGATCCAAGCAATATCTGGAAAATCTTACATAAACCTTAAATCAGCTACAAAGCTCTGCCTATTCCAACATGCTAGCTCAGATGGTCAAGGCCAGAGTGCATGATAATGAGGACCACCAGACCTTACCTACTTTTGGTGTAGTTGAATTAGTTTGATAGTATAATATCCATGGTTTTGGAAGGGCTAGCAAGCTAGAGAACATTTGGAGAGGTTTTTTAAAATTATAGAGAAGACATCTACAGATGCCTACACTCTGAAGGATCCCATCAAAGATTACTTTATCAATTGCATGCATGCTAAGTTCCTTAAACTTCACTATCAGCCATCTGATATTACAGCTATGGGCTCTTTATAACTGCTCAAACTCTACTCATATTTGTTGCCTGATATTTGGTCAAGTGGAGGGAGATGTTGTAATTAGTTTGACAAACCATTAGTTGATATCTCTATCTGAATTATATTCAACTAATATTTAGATCAGGGTTCAATCTGACTTAGTAATTGATATGGCACATTATCCACAGCTTTTATATTAAACCAATTATATATTAAACTACTATTGAACAGGTCCCTAAATCCCCGCTGACAAATTTATCATTTCCTTAAATTGTAGGCTGCCAGCACTATAGCATTGATCCATTAATTGCCCCCTACCTTAGAATGTCATCAATATGTTTTTTGACCTGTGTCAGTGTAAAGTATCAGTAATAGGGTATCTTATTATTATGGCCAGATGCTGGTAATTCAAGTACCTTCAGCTTATATCAACTATTCTGGCATATTGATTTTAAGTCAAAAATACCCTGAGTTCTATTCACTCACTTTCCTGGTTTAATTGGGATATTATACTTATAGTTTACTAATTTTAAGGCTGCTTACTAACTACAAAATGCACCAATGAGAACTCTGGTAGGGAGATCATATTTGAGTGAGATTGCCATCTGGAATGGGATTTTTTTATAAGTAGATAGTTTAAGTCAACTACAAGTTGATATAATGAGACTTGGAGCAACCAGAAGTATCAGATAATATGGGGTGCTCCTCTCTTTGATTAATAAAAACCCTATTTCTGATAATAAAGGTTCTTTGGTTGTTACATTTTATCATATGGCTTTTTACAAACAGTGTTAGATGTCATTGTTTGTGTGAACCTACATCTTCAAAACATGATGCCCAAGTGCCAGTTTCAACAATACAAAAGAGAATCTCTATAATGTGAGGAGCCCTATTGCTTGTAATCAGCAATTCTAAAGTCTGGTAGCTCCAGCATAAAGTTGGGTGAGTCCAATGGCTTGATAAAAATCTTGGTATAGTGGGGCTAGATTTTCATAAGTTATTAGTGATACATAAATATCAGTTCCTTTTAAGTTTTTGTGACAATTATTATAATAGGCTGATAGAAAGCTGGTTTGAAACACTAAGGCAAGATGTTACAGTATATGTAACTGTGTGGCAATTACCAAATTTGTACCATGTGGACTTGATTAGGGATAATCCCTGTTGACAGGGTTGACAAAAACCTTCTAAAGGGGTAAATTGAGTTACTAAGGTTGTGGGGTTATCATACCTTTTTGTGGAAAAGTTAGGTGATGGCAAAAATCCTCTACTCGATTTCAATTTTTTGTCATATGCTACTATAGGGACCCCTTTGAGAAAATTTGAGATTTAGGTTCTATTTGAAAGGTTTTAAATCTGTTTGTTTTCATCTGATCCTAGTGGTTTTTTATTGGTATTTCCTATTGTATATATTTCATAGGGATACTCTTCTGGTAATATTTTTGAGCTTGTTTATTATCTGGTTGTTTAGATAGATAATATATTTGTTGCAAAGGTAGTCAAGGGTATACTTATAACAGTGCAGTGTATAAATGTTGGTACTGTGTAGGATTTACCCCATAGGGGTCAGTTTGCTGAGGCAGCACTTGGGCAACATTAGGCTGGATTATATAT